>JAQBSW010004368.1:0-70127 GCA_029291075.1 Eudiplozoon nipponicum
CGAATATTTCACTTTGCCTTAAAGGTCGTGTTTACAATGCATCTGTACGCGCAGTCTTACTATACGCTAGTGAAACTTGGCCTCTTAGAGTTGATGATCTGAGACGCTTACAGGCATTCGATCATCGTTGTTTGAGAAGTATAGCACATGTTGGTTACCAACAACGAATAACTAACGTTGACATCCGTAGACGTATTTTTGGATCTGACAATAAGTGCTCGTCTTTAGAAAAGCAAATAAGGCTCCATCAACTTCGTTGGCTCGGTCACGTTTTGCGTATGCCCTCATTCCGATTGCCCAATAGAGCTCTGTTCTCTCATCCAGCACCAAATTGGCGTAAGAAACAAGGTGGGCAGATTTTGACATGGCAGAAACAATTAAAGTCACTTACATCCAAATTGGGTAGTATAGGATCCACTCGTCTGCCGGGATGGGGTCCTCGTGCACATCACAGTTCTTGGTTAGAAACCCTTAGCGATATGGCAGCGAATCGAGCTCAGTGGCGATCTTGTTGCAGATGTATAGTAGAATCATCTTCGTAACTTTCTTTTCTTAGTAGGGCAAAGTTAGCTGCGAGGTTCGGTTTGTTTATGACGTGATACGGTGAAATCCGCAAGGAAGCTGTGTTGCTGATGTCGCCTTGCCCGAATGCTAACTTGGCCATAATGGTGTTGTGGAGAGGTTTAGTTTGCCTCATTTCTGTGAGTTATCCTGATAAATTTACTCATAGTAGCAAGGTTTTCCTTCTCTCTCTACCCCTCTCCCTCTCTCGTAAATCTCAATAATAATTTATCTAAATTCACTTATATACTTTTTTTCACTCCTTATGGTTATATGGCAGTGAAACATTAGTCACTCGACTTTTGTGTGGCTGGAAATGATGATGATGATGATGACTACATAAAAAACTACCGCCATTCGCACGCATTGACGCGCTTCGACCTTCTATGATCATCATCAGAGTACGACAGCAAACTGACTAGCGAGGATTAATCTGCATTGTATATATATATATATATATATATATATATATATATATATATATATATATATATATGAGACTGCATAGAAATTTTTCAGCTGACATTTCCAGTCACGCACAATTTATGAAAGATTGCTAGAGATGAGAGCCGTATATCTAATTTTGCTTTCCATATATATGCAATGCGATTTGATCCTCGCTAGTCAGTTTACCGTCGTACTCTGGTGATGATCATGGAAGGTTGAAACGCGTCAGTGCGTGCGACTGGCGGTAGTTTTGTTATGTTGTTCGACGACTGGTTAAATATAATACAGTCAGTCTTTTATTTCATAATAAGATTATTTATACTTATATTAGTCATCCTTGTGAAGCTTTTGACTCTGTAATTAATAAGTGGTAAATATTATTTAGTTCTTCCCCTGATAAAATCACTTGGTTTTAGTGCTTCGCAAATTCGCCTTTATAACAATTCATGTATTATTCTCCTTGATTGAGCCTTTTCTTCAGTTCTCATTCTTCTAGAAAAACTTACAATGTCTTCATTCTCATCAAAATTTCAACCAATTTATAAAATTTATTCTGACAATCTTTATTTACTCCATTTCATGTCCCGCTTAAATCTGATTTCTTTTATTTTGACCAATTATCTATAATAAATAAAAATATATGTATAAAAGGATAAGGCTGTAAATAGAAAACATTCGAGTAAAGTGAAGAAGAGCATATAATGCGCGATATAATGCAAGTACGGCTTTATTGAAGGCCGTACTTTGTTTACATATCAAGTGTGTTAGTCATAATTTCTTAATATTGCAAGTTTCGCATGGGTCAGGTGTTAATCCCGTTTCCTGAAGCTTCATTAAAGTAATCGTGTAAAGTAATCCCTCGGTAAAGTTATTCATGACTACTCATATTATAAATAAGTTAAGTTACTAGAAAAAGAACGATATTTTGTGTTATGATGATAAAATAAAAATATATATAACAATTCTGTAAATAAAAAAATGTTAAAACATAACAGTTAAATACTGTTTGTTGCAGAGAACTAATATATAGCCGGGTATGATTAGTTGTTGCGAACCTAGTAACAAATTAGTTCAGTTGTGACCAGAAGGATACACCAAAAGGCAGCATGAACGGAAAGTATAATTCATGCACATTCGCTTCGTGCTTACTGGCGACTCATCAGTAAGAGCCGGTATTACGCCCTTTAATCACTATATATTTGGGTGAAGAATGCGGGATAATAGGACGGAGTTAGTATCCTTTACAGACTCGGAATATATATTATATAGTGTGAGTTAGCGTTGAAGTTGCATTGTCGAGACTATACGATGTTAGCTACTGTACTGCAGATTTGCTCATTCGTATAGGATATTGTACCGTCCTATTATCCAACATTCTTCACCCAAATATATAGTGGTTAAAGGCGTAATACCGGCTCCTACTGATGAGTCGCCAGTAAGCACGAAACGAATGTGCATGAGATTATACTTTACGTCCATGCTGCCTTTTGTTTATCCTTCTGGTCACAACTGAACTAATTTGTTACTAGGTTCGCAACACCTAATACATACTTGTTAAAACATATACTTATATTTAATATTTAATAATATAATTAACAAGCACGTGTATAGAAAATGTTATATGTGTGCAATGTCGCCAATAGCGAAGTAAAAGAAAGAGATATCGAAATTTTTATTTTTTAAGTCTAATTGCAATTATTTTGCTGAAATGATAAATATACATTTTACGGTAATATTTAAATTTTTATATAATATATATTATATATATATATATAATTTAATATTTTTTTAGAAATTCTGCAGTGCAAAAAATGTCCATAAGGCTATCATTGTAAAGGAGGAAACTAGCTTATAAAACATTTTCATTTCATTAAGCGCAATGAATGCATAACGTAATGTTAAATGCTCAATTGACCGCAATATGCTTATGAGCCCACTAAATAAGTTAAAATCTTTTTCGAATTTACATCTATTCCACAAAATTTAAATTGATTACTTCGCTCAACGTGATACCTTTCACCAGAAATACTGTTGATATTGACTGTCGTGTTATTGGGCACTTAACGTTCTATGCAGTTTATGCGTTTGCCAAAATTACTCCAATTAATATTATTTTTTGAAGAGATTCAAAAAAAAAATTATTGATTGGTACATTTAGAATGAATTTCAAATGTATTACGGACCAATGGCCTGCTAGAAGCAAATAAACATTAAAAAGGAAAAATATATAAGTACGTTTGTGTTCAGACTAATAATAAAATATGTCACATATATTAGCCATCGGCATTTCTAAACATTATTTAAATTATTTTTTAATATTTTAAAATTACATGAACTATTTAACAAAAGATTTCCAATTTTAAAATTGTTATTCGGATTTTCCATCTACCTTGTTATACAAAGCGTACATTCTTATTGGAGCCAATAGGGATTAAACAGAAGTCATTTCAATTCTTATTTGTCTCTTAATTAATGAAAAATTATGCTCATCTATCATTGGCATAACTACAATTAATAAGGTTAGACTTTAATTTGATACCGAAAAAAAAGTAACGAATTAGAAAATTTGACTGCGTAATATTTACATTAGAAATGGTGACTTCACGGCAAATTATTTATGAATGCAACCAAGTGTTATTAGAAAACACGTTTGTGCATTTTTACCAGACAAGTTAACAATTCCTCCAAGTTCGAGAAACAATGCATGAGTGCGAATCTACTTGCGATTCGTAGATGAACCAATATAAAGGACGAAGTGACACCAGCTGGAATTTCGTTTCAAATATCCACCACTGGCTTAACAAAATTAGCCTGCTTAATATGAACGCGATTCCTGAATACTAACGCCATCTAATAGTAATCCATAATTAATGGAAGTTTGACTTCTGATACGAGCTAACGTTAAAATAAATTATTATTTAACTAGCTTTCATCAAACATTGAAATAGATCCATTTTGTTTGAACAGTAGATGCTTGTATATTACGCAAGCGTTGAGAAAGAAGCAGTTGATATTATGCAGTCTAAATTTTGACTAAAGCGAAACTTTAAAACTCAGCGTTACAACATCAAGACAAGCAAAATGAATCTTTATTTTGGCATTACGTTACGCATTTCGAGACAAACTCTTTGGCAAAGACAGGTATTTCTAATGAAAAAAATACAAATAAATTGATATTTAAATGCACAATAAAGCGAAAAGCGTACATCAAGGCAAACATGTGCTAACAACTATCTCTACACACTCTACACGCATTAATTTATGCGAGTTATTTTTCTCAAAAACCTCAAATACTCTGCAAGACAAAGTTCGCATTATTGAAAGTAGTAGACAAAAAAGAATCACAAATTGCAGACAAATCGCCCACAATACGTTTAGCAATTAGAAACAGCTTCAACTTCTAGACAAGTCATCTTGAATAGATATGCCACAATTCTATTTCAATTTTTGGTGTGCACATTTCCGAAGTGATAAAAACATAGTTTTATTTTGAGTGATTTTATTTTGAAAAATAAGTTTATTTTATAGCAGAAATATTGCTCAATAAGGACATAAATAACCTTGAATTACACACTTATACTTTGTCCTTTCCCGTGAATACTCGTTACGGAAAAAGTTTGCGGTTTAGTGTGTTTATTTGCTGAAATTCTTCAATTTAATCAAAACCTTTCAGCATAAGTGGAAATAAGAGTACTATCGATTTCTTTTCAATTCAAATAGGCAAATCGATTTGAACTGAAAGGCCTAGACCATCATGTGTTGGTCTCAATGTAGATAAAAAGTTCGTTTAGGTTTTTCAGCATAAAAATGATTGCCACGGGTACACAGATATTTTTACGATTTTTAAGCAATACAAAAAATTGTGAAATGATAGATTTATTCTCTAACCAAGATCTAATAGAAAATAATGATAAATCACTGAGAGTCGTTCAGGCACTGAATGCTTAGACAGTATATTTATTAAATTGTTTATTATTTCAAATAATTAGATCATAAGTAAGTTATTGTCTGATGGAACATACCATAAATGGATGAACAGAACGACATGTCTTCAAATGAACTCAATTGGTATTGTAAAATGAACTGGTAAGATTAGTAGATTCGTCAATATTGATTGAGTTGTGTTTATTGCTACGGATGTTTTGGTTGATTCCATTTCTAACCTGTTAAATGATCTGTTTTAGTAATTTTCTTTAATTGATATGGTTCCAAGAAAGGCCGATTGAAAACTAAGTAAATGATTATTTAAGAAGAATATTTTTGTGAAATTTATTATGATATGTATTAATGAAATAATGCGATTAGATAAGGTAGATAAGGAAAATCTTCTTTATTACTGGCTAATCGAAAATGACCGTAAAAATAGTACTGACTAAATGTAAGGATAACCCGCAGTTACGCTGACACTTTGCATATTTATTGCAAGTATAATTAAAAAGAGAAAATTATATTGATGGTGGATAATAATAATAATAATAATGAGTTTATATTTTAGTTACAATGTGTGTTATTAATTTGATGTACGAAGTCCAGAATTCGGGGAATATTATTGTTTCACAAAATTCTCTTTAAAGTTGTAAACGCCCCGGCTTCAAGTAAATGCAGTACGACGTTACAAACTCGGTTAGAATTCCATAAAATAAAGAGTTAGTACTGTTGGGGGGCCCTTAACAGGGCCTTTCTTGCGTTCTCTGGCAAATGCCGAGAAGGTAAGTGTGATGTCGTCCAGAAGTACTCCTAGACTCCTGTGACCAGCTCGGGTTGACTTGGGTTGTGGTTCCTTCTGATGTGGCGTTGGAAGCTCGCTGAGCAACTTCGTTGAAGTTCAGCATTAATTGGCTCGTCTCTCTAGTTGTACAGCAACAAGATTGGCGTTACTGATGTTGTCAATGTTGGTAAAGCAAGGCCAAAAATCAGCGTATGTGAAAAGTGGGAGACTTCGGAGAAACGCACAGAAGAAGGTAAAAGCGACAGCTGAACTGCATAGTGAATTCATCGTGCTTAAATGACCATGTAATAGCCATATATGGCTACTTGCACATTATTGGTTAACGGAAAGTTTCGCTTTTTTCTCATTGGTGCAGCGTAAATCGAATTTAATTTAAATTACGCAATATGTCGACAATTTATGTGTGTCGTTACAAAGTAAAAACAACGACTACAGATTGACCTTGAGTGAATAGTAATGCTAAATATGAAAATAAAATCGTTGAATGTCTATAAATTAACTACTCAATTTAACCAAAATGTTTTTGAATTTGTTTGTCCATTTGTAAGTAAACTTCTGAGGGACGGTTAATGCTATCTAGAATCGTGTTTAAAGGAGGACATTTCATTATAACGAATATTGTTTAGGATTTCATCAAACCTCTGAATGAGTTTGTCTCTAATGCTCTAATACTGGTCATGTATACCTCAAAGGTGCCTGAATCTTTAACTTACGAAATGATTTTCAAGGCAATTAACTCACTAATCTAAAATTGGAATTTTCCGGTTCACATTAATCTGTCATAAGTGTTGTATAATCAGGAATGGATAAAATTTTATTTTAAATATTATTCAAATATTTAAATTTGTTAGAAGATCAATTTGAATTAAATGCCATCTAGACATTATTTGAACATTTCATACACAAAAAAATCGATAATTACATTAAAATTATTTAAAGCATGATAACATTTTCACTTTAAAATATTTGTTAAATAAATTTCCGAGTGCATATCTGGGATAATGTGACCTAACTTTGTTAAAGTAGCATACTTTTGCTTGTTTTAAAAAATCTCTTCCTATCTGTCTCTGTTCTTCAGTTTCTATTTTTTATTTAAAAGCAAATATGAAACTTTTTTGTGTGAATCACATGTCAAATGCACTAGACATACATCTGAACGTCGAAATAGAATAGATTGCATCTGTCTCTTCCAATAAGACCTATTTAGTGCTTTGAATTAAACACGTGCTTCTTACGAACTAGGAAGCAAATTATTATTCTACCGCGCAGAATTAGCCTTCGTTAATAATACATTTGATTCAAGTTTTGTCTAATTTCTGAACATTTCCATTCAGCCAAGCGATTTTATACCGTTGTATATTAGTTAATTCGAGGATTAAGCTTACTGAACGAACTCGAACTGTAATCTATTGTAACAACTGTGAAAAATTGTCCTAGGTAACTGAACAATCGATTTATTAGATAATGACGCCCGTTTATTAGTCATTTAGTTGTCCGGTACGACATGGAGTCTATAGTCTTCGTTGTCATTTGTCAAATTGATTCTTGAAAACTGATAATAGTTCTTCTAAAGCATAACGGTTTTTTATTCAATTTATTGCTAGACGTTTTAGACAGTTTGTATTTAACTGGCCTATTTATTTTTCTCTACAACTGGTATCCACGCGGCAACCAGTTGATTAATCTTGATCTGATAGATGGCGTGTATTTCAAATCTAAATACTTTATATTATCCTAACATCAGCGACATTTTCAGGCAGATGGCCCTTTCAGTAACTGATCCGGAATAAATAATGCTCACAAATACTGACGTTAATTGGCGTAACACTAGTTATCAATGTGCATTACTAAACGAACTATTATTAATATATTACTCTGATAGATATTATGTAGTGTTTTCAAAATCTAATATGTGGCTTATAATCAGGCCGATACGAATGAAACTCATTATATAATAGTAGAATTATTAATATAAACTGGAAAATACCTCACATATTGGAAAATTACTACTATAAAAGCAGGCTAAGATAACAAAGTCTCACATATAACATGTTTTTCGTTGCGTTTAATGGTGTATAAGTTATCTGACACTTTATATGTCAAATTTAGAAAAGTAACAGCGGCTTAAGGTGGACTGCTTGTAGAAATTTTGCAACAACGAACCTGGGCCAAAAAAGCTCATACAAAGACGAACACACTTATCAACATGTACCCACTATCTCTCACCCACATACACACACATTTATTCATCTTTAAACGCGCTCAATTTAACAATTTTTATTAAGTTCACGTCTGTTTATGAGTTCTTTATGTTAATTTGAAGAGATTATTTTGCAAATTTCAGCAGCTAAATATAAAAAATAAATTTCCATCGGTTCTGAATATAAACCGCTGAATTCGTGAGTGGTTTAATGCATGTGTGCATCGCCGTTTTTATATTTTAGGCTGGTTATTGCATAATCTATGCTACTAATAAAAATTTATTCCCCCTCTCTTTTATAAATTTCGTACACAAAGCACGAAATATCATCAAATTTTTTATATCCACACTTGATAGTCGTTGTTCCCAGATTTGCACTATAGCTCTGCAATACATTGAATATTCCTTGTTTCTAGGTGCACTGCGAGTCAGTCTCCTTGATGGAATGGGCTTTGTGCGGTCCCGTCGCTCTAAAGATTTCAACGAAACATGGACTCCCCACTAATAAATAATAATAACTTTAGACTAGCCGTTATTTACGACAGGTTGATTATTGAATTATTATATTTATGCATTGTTATTTTAGTTTTATTTGGCAGTTTTTCGTCGCGCCCTAATGACGAAATTCTAATTGTTATATAATATTTGTTGCGGAGAATTAATATGTATATACATGTTTGTATTAGGCGCTGCATTCCTAGCAACAATTTAGTTCAAAAAGGACTATAAGGATAAACTAAAGTCAGCCTGAACGAAAGGTAAAGTCTTATGCACTCATTTGTTTCGTGCTTACTGGTGACTCATCTGTAGAAGCGGTCTTTCAATGACCTGCTTATAGTTGTTTACACTGAAAGCTTGCATATTTCAAAATGAATAGTTTCGCATTTGTTCGGAAATTATATGCAATCAATTTAGACCGATTAAATGCTGGCTATATATAAATTTATTAATCGATATTATACATAGTGCAATACAATTAACGATCTTCTCCTACATATTTTACAAAAAAGTAGGAAGTTGCTTTTATAAACCCCGACCGAACATTTTCATTTTAAATAGATACGTTTTAAAATAAACGTAACAATAACTGTCCTATTATCTAAAAAATAAATATTTCTATCACTTTAACGCACTGGGAAGGTACTATGCATTCCCTTGTTCGTGAATTTGACTTCAACATATTTTTCTTATTTATGGTACTAATCGGCCTTTAAGTTTATGTATTTCTATTTACTACATGGTATATTTACTAACCCTGTAGCCTTGCTGTCTTGTCATGTAAATGAAAATTTTTGTGCTGTACATAAGTATACAGAAAGTTTTATCAAATGAAATTTAGGTCTATGAAAAGGTACCACCTGCGTTTAAATATTTGTTATATTTTCACTTTTCAACATGACTTGACCATATATATCGTAAGTAGAATCGAAGGCTGGTTCAAACAGATAAGTGGTCAGAAAACAGGAAAAGCGTGCTACGTTTGGTAACACAATTTGTTCATACCGTCTTTATCATTTACGTTTGGTTTTCTATGAACTAACTTGTTTCTAGGTACATTATGCAAAGCACATAATTGCAAATGTATGAGGTTTACTTTAAATCATGTTTGCGAGCTTGAAGTAAACAACAATCCCATTGTATTTAACCAGTCGTCGAACAACATAACAAAAAAATCTCCAGTCGCACGCACTGACGCGTTTCAACCTTCCATGATCATCATCAGAGTACGACGGCAAACTGACTATCGAGGATCAAACCGCATTGAATATATTTGGAAATCAAATTTAGATATGCGGCTCTCATCTCTAGCAGTCTTGCATACATTGTACATGATTGGAAATGTCGACTGCACAAGGTGAGAGCCGCATATCTGATTCTGCTTTCCATAGATATGGAATGCGGTTTGATCCTCGCTAGTCAGTTTGCCGTCGAACTCTGATGATGATTATGGAAGGTCGAAATGCGTCAGTGCCTTGCGACTGGCGTTAGTTTTGTTATGTCGTCCGACGACTGGTTAAATACAACGGGATTGGTGTTTAATTCAAGCTCGCAAACTTGATTTGAAAGATTGTTACCACCACCCGCGCAATCAATTATTGTTAAAATGTGAGGTGTTCGCAATGAGGTGTGTAACTATTAAATATTCAACAGAAAGGTGTTCATGATTCATCATGTGATGCGTCCCAAATCGATGACAATTCAGTTGGCTTAAAGCGCACGCGTCAGTAGGACTGCGACTCAATTTTACGCCGATTTCGGCATGACAACCTATTCAAATTTGATCGAAATTTTAATTAGGTATGGCAAATGAATTAATGACTTCCTCGTTGAATTATCGAATAAAGAGTTACAAAAGTTTACCTTGAAAATTGGACAATATCTCCTGTCACGCATGTTTTAAAGTTACTGGATTTCACGTATTTGCTTCACACTGATTGGGATTGGTTTGTCTCTGTCTGCTGATTTTAGTTTTTCCATTTTTTTCAGGAAATGTACAACGAAATTTATTTTCGACTCTTTAATACAATTCCATTTAAACTCACACAACTTAATTTAGAATGCTGTAACTAGCTTCGTATAATCATGAGGTGCAATTTAACTTCTCCCTGTGGATGAGATGTTAAAATGATTCAATCATTCGTGGAGTTCAGCTATCATATTAGTTAGCTCAATTACTTTTTCACCAATATAATCAAGGGTGAATACAGGCCAGGAGATTCAAATTAATAAAGTTATTTATACGAGTCAATATGTAGGACATCATATTTAAAAGGTGATAATATCGCCATTTAGTAGACTTCAAAAATATTCCAGACGTAAATTTCATCAATGGCAGTGTATGCAGGGATCAAAAATTTGAATTTCTTGTAAATTAAATAAACAAAATAAAATATATTTTGTTAATCAATAATTCTCTACTAGAACTTTCTATAATTTTATAAGTAATAAGTATTAAATTAATTTATCAATCCGTATACACGTAAAAATTATTTATCTGCTTCGTCATGCTAACGTAATTTCTATATTTTGAGAGTGTTTTTAATTAAACCTCATTTGACATTTTAAAACAGCTTTGAACGTTTTCGTCAATTATAAGCCCCATTTTAGCTGCACGATCACGTTCCTTTAAGTTGCGGAGTTTCTAGCTTCTGCAATGCAAAAAATAAGAAATTATAAAAGTAAAATCGATATAAAAACACTGTGTTGAATGGGATGACATGACGTATGAAATGTGATAGTGCGTTAAAATAATTTATGGTTTAGCTGTAAAATTCTGTAAATATTTGTCTTCAAACCAGAAAACGGACAAAACTTGTTTCGAAAATAACAGTTTAAGGCAAGACCTTTTTGACATAATATATTCAAATTATCCGGTCAAAAAAGAATGCAAAATTACCGCAAGTCATACTGATTAACTTGAATAATGCCAAAATATATTTTAAAAACTTGCCAGGAAAGTAGAACATCAACGATACCATACAGATGTGAGCCATCTCCTAGCTTTTCATAATAACACATTGATTCACAATTCCTTGCTATCGTTGCTTTTGCCGTGTGCCGATGGAAACTAGTTACATGAAATTTGCTGACTTGAAATCACCAACTTCCTCTAAGTTAACAAGTCATGTAATGTATTAATCTATTAGGGACCGAGCATACTGATCCAGTTCGTGCTGCAAATTTCGTTATTGAAGCGCGAAATAAGAAGGTCTGTTAGGGAATCGAACTAAAATCTGTAAATAGGACAAAAAAATTACTTATGCCGCTGTCTTACCTAATCGTCTCGGAACTATAATATTTGACTGGAATTTCATATGGACAATTTCTGCGCAACTACCACAATGTCCTCTTCGATGTTGTTGGCACACTGAATTAAGTTCTATATGTTTACATCGCCTATATTTTTTGAGTCGTTTAGGCGGATTCCCTCAAAAAATTTTATTAGTGTGTCATCCAGCCGTGAATTAATTAACCCTATCTCCGAAGTTAAGTTGTTCGTTTGTGCAGTTTATGCTCTAACTACGTTTACCAATGACGTCAGAAGCCATATTGTTTAACTTAACACAAATGCTTTATTTTTAATCAATTATTTATAGGATTTTGCTCGTATAAAGCGTATCCATTTAGTAAAACAAAAATACAAATATTTATTATTTTATGTTCCCTTCTGCGGCGTGAAGGCTGCTTCCATCATTGTGCTGACTGCTTCTTCATAATACGTGCACTCCTGCGACGACTTTCTGTTGTACTCATGCCAGCCGTAGATAGTACCCTTGATGCGATCTCGATGTCAAAGGTGGCTATGGCTATATCTTCGCCTCCGTTCAGGAATCAGCCTTGGAACCCTACTAAAACGATCAAGTGCGTCCGATCGTGATCCATCGGGCAATTGACAATAACTGTACTGTTTTTTGCGTCCACTGATTTAACACGATACGAACCATCATTGAGAGCCTGCAGTCAATGGGCCGGACCTTCGCGACCACAGAAGCGTCGACTAAACATAGGCGAGTGAGTGCAGGTTGTCTTGCATAGGCTTGTCGCTGTTTAGGCGCTTCTGAATATCCGCTGTGGGGCAGCGCTAGTGGGATCCTCGGATTACATGTTCATCTGGCAGTCTACGGGTGGTAAGGGGCTTCGCGTCAATGTTTTAAGTCAATGTCCTTGCATCATTGATTAAATTTTTCCTACTCGATCTGTGCACATTGGTCAGTAATAGTAATTTTAGTGTACACAATCGTCTGAATCATTGCTCTTCTAAGCACTTTATACTCTTCTCTGTTTTAATTATTTCAGTATAAAATTCTCGATCGTTTTGGTAAATTTATCGTTCATGGAAAACACATAGGCTACCTCGCCACGATCTGCTGGCAATGGACCTACCAGGTCAATATGCAGAAACTGGTTCCATGCAGCAGCATTGAAAGCAATCGCAGTGTCCTTTGCACATTTTTGTAGCTTATATTGCACTGTAGACAGTAGCTACGACTGCAATGTCACATTGAGACGCCCGGCCCCGGGATGTCTTAACGTTTCATGCCAGAATGTCATCAATTCTGTTCGTGCAGATTCCAGCATAAAACTATTGCACTGATTTAGCTACTTTTTGCACCGATAGGCCATTTTGCAGACTCAACGCGTTACATGGTGTGGACACCACTGCGTCATCTTTAAACTGATTAAATATTTCCAGGAATTTGGCATCCTTTTCCTGTTCTTCAGAGACTTTGATAAGTAGCGAAACTCGCACAGCGGAAATTCTGCTGAATGCATCGGCTGCCGCATTCTTGATGATGACTTGTTACATCGTATTCCTCGGGCTCTTCAATGGTTCAGTGTACTCGTTTCTTCTCAATACCCAGTCCTCTCCAATGCACTAGTGCTTTATGATCGGTAAAGACGTCTATATGTCCACTGATGACAAAATAACTTAACTTTCGTTGTACCCATTGTGCGGCCATTAATTCCTTCTCTGTGGAGGTATAGTTTTGCTCCGCTTTAGTGCGTGTGCGATTTATATATTGTGCCGGACGTCCATTCGCTACGAACACTGCTCCTATGCCAATATCTGAAGTGTCTGTAGCAATTGACATCCTACAAAACGGGAAATTCAAAATATTTTCGTCTATTTATTTCTATTTAAATAGGATAAACGCTTTTTAGCCCCTCTGCCCAACTAAACGGTATCTTGGCCTTAGTTAACGTAGACAAGGGTTGTTGGGTAACCGCGATTCCTGCGAGATATTGTCTATAGAAATTCACCAAACCAATAAACCAGCGCAATTGTTTAATACTAGTGAGTACCGGATAGTCCTTCATAGGCTGTACACTCGTATCTAATTGCATTCATCACTCTACTGAGACCGAGTGACTCATGAACCGCACTTGCCGACCTATCGGAAACTTTTCTGGATTAAAATGTAATTGCCATTCTACGGCTTTGAACAAAATCATCTTCAGCCCAACACGTAATTGGTGTTTAGTAGTGGCCCATATAATAACAATGTCAACGTAAACTTTTGTTCAGGATAAGTCAGACATGAAACAGTCCATCATTCTTTGGAATACTTTCGGTGCGGAGAGCCAGCATGCGATACGGTTTAGGTTTAGCCACCGAGTTTAATTGCTGGAAATCAGCCACCGGTCGGAGCGAACCATCCTTTTTTCGTAACGTAAACCACGAGAGCTCTAAAAAAGATGATGATTGTTCCAGAATGCCGGCCTCCATAATCTTTTGTGTTGCTTGAGTCGCTGCTGCTAATTTCCTTTTAGGAATACCATATACTTTTGATGGTTTTGTAACCTTCATTTAATACTAGCTATACTTTAATGTGGTCGACCATAGGCCATGGACATTCGCTGCAATCAGAAAGTTGGAATATAGTGCTGTATTGGGTTTGAAACTCCTTCCACATCCTGGGCAGACAACTGGTCTCCTCCTGCACCTTATGGGTACATGTGGACCTTATGGAATTTATGCTTGCCGGCCTCTGTAGGCGTATACGTTTATTTTGACATTTTTTCGTCTTAACCTAATTTCTAATAAAATCAAGTCCCAATAAGGGTATTTGAGTAGTCGCTACAACAAAAGACATATTGTAGATATTTTAATTTATTAATAATTTCGTGTCTCATCGACGCACCCGATTCCTGACACAAATTTGCTGTCGTATTGCTTTACGATGTTTTTAGGAGGTATTGCGGTTATTGTAGGTGGTATTTGCAGGGTAGCTGTTTATTTAGCGATGCTATGATATTTCTACATATGCCTGGTAGCTGACGTCGAAAGAAATCAGGTTCGTGTGACGTGCTTCTAATCAGTCTCAATACTTACTGACGTCAGACCCCTTTTCCAGTGTCGTGATCTGAGAAGGCTAAGTCGAATTATCATACGTGTGTTATGCACAAGGTTGCAAAGTTAATTAAAATTCACTGTTAGTCAAAATTGACCGTGCTCTAGACGGAAACAGAATAAATTATTATTAACCCAAATTTAGTATCTAGGCACAACAGCACAAAGTCATAATAAACACAATATATAAATCCAGAATATCTTAGCAGAATAGTTTTGAGTCACAGATAGTCGATTAATAAGACAAAAATATAAATCCTGCCTTTGACAATTATAACACAGTAATTAACTGCATATTACCAGCGAATTACGCGCAGGTGTCTCTTATTATTAAACAAAACCCTATTAATTACAAATAAAATTGCCGTTCAAGAAATCTCAATTAAAACTGCTTGAAACCAACAGAGATTGTTTCTAAAATCGCAGTTAGAAGATATATTGTCTATAACCAGAATTAGCATATGTGACCTTAAGGAAAACCGGATCTGTCGAAATTGAGACTCTTTGGGTTGTAACGCGGAGCAGCGCGTTACAGTTTAACGGCCATGTCATTGGTAATACTGGCACATCAGCTCCAGTATCCACTTGGATTATTAATAGCTGTCAGTTGAGGAGTTATAAAAATTTAACTTTAATAAATATCCTTAATGTAGCACTGTTTCTCACACTTATTTTTTATCGAAGGTCATCTGATTCTGAACAATTTTTAGGTTTCTCTCCTGGTCTACACTCGATCTAAAAATCTCAGCCCCAAAGAATTTATATTTTTGGCATGATCGCGTCTATCCGTATTGGTGTCTTTATATATTGACCTTGCTTCCACGCAACTGACTGTCACCGTCTGTCGCGGAATTGCTGACTGTGCTGCGAAGAATTTCAGTAAAGTATGTCGCTCCTGCCGGACATTGTAACGAGACCCATGCGTGGAGTCGCATCTGCCACTTTGTTAATCGCCATGGCCGAACTTTGAAGAGCCTGAGTAATTTCATTCAGACCCTCTTGGGTGCTGGATATTGCTCCGTATCTGGTAGGATCCAGCAGCATGAATATAATGGCCTCATGCTGTTGCAATCCTATCAAAGACTTAGTTAGCTTGGATAACCAAAATTTGATGCGTGCCATGGTATCAAGGGGCATCTCACACAGTAATGGTTTCAATCTGTACATTTCTGAAAACACCTCCTGAGGCCTGGCTCAGAAGTGATCCAAAACTCGCCTTATATATTCTTCATACTTCAGGTCAACTGCAATTCTAATTGGATTGCTACTGTCCAGTCAACTAATTCTTGGACAGCCACGTGCAATTTATTTTTCCATCCCAACTGTAGCCTTTCCACATCCGAAAGTTAAAACATTGGCTTAAATTCTGATGACAGTCGGAAAATCTCGACGATTCGGATGAAAAAAACCTCCATATTTCTTTCTTATTCTTCATGGATACAGTCGCCTTTATTGTTTCGGTCTATATTGTTTGAGTGGTTGATGTGGATTCCTTCAGGATTTATTATTAGTGTATCCTCCAGCCGAGGCATAATTATCTATATCTCCGCTGTTAAGGTATTCATTTTTGCAGTTAATCCTCTTACTAATTTTCCAATCCGTCGGAAGCCATTTGGCTGTCTTCACATACATGCTTCATTTTTAATCTGTTATATATAGGATTTTGCTCGTATGAAGCGCATCGATTTAGTAAAACAAAATTACAAATATGTGTTATCTTATGCTCACTTCTAAGGTTCGAAGTCTGCTTCCATAATTGTGCTGATTGCTCGACTATAACATGTGCGCTTCAGCGAGGAATTTCTGTTCAATTCATGCCAGTCCTAGATAGGACCCTTCGTGCGTTCTTCGTCTCAAAGTTGACTTTTGCTACAGTGCTACATAATCAGCCTAGTTGTACTATCGGATTTTGATATTTGAAGTTTCGTAATCTAGGGAAATTACCAGACAAATGTATGTACTCCATGGATCAGGTGTGCATATCAAGATCGCAATCTTGATTATAGTAAACGAAAGAATATCGTAGAAATGTCAAAATCTGATTTTCCAAGTTTTATATTAGTACGTTTCACTACGCTATTTATAAGAGGGGAAATAATTTTATCCTCTGAATGGCTTTAGACGCCGAAAGTTTAAAATTTTCCATCACGCCTCATTCTGGCTTTACCACGATCACATTTACGTGCCTTATCGATTAAATCGTCTATACATTTAAATCATGAATGTGAAAAATGTGAAATAACATGGGCCTTATTTTAGTATCACTCGTAATCAGTTCAAAATTTAGTCATTATAAATCACGAACCATTTTGTTTAACATGTTGACATAAATGTCATGATTAATTTAAATTAAATTAAACTTTAAAACTAGGCATTAAGTAAAAAACGTCAAATTTTAAACAAGTACTCATAAATAGAATATGAGTCACTCGCCCAATCAATTGTTTATTTATGTAATGGTAACAGTTTACCAATTTCATTGCATTGTTTCTACAACTCCTGCCTCAATATCGTTTAAACTAAATGCTGTGCACCACTGGATAATTCACAACTACCTGAGATTTGTTTTCGACAAATTCTGCTGTATTCCCATGAATGCTTTTCTTCCTGATATTTATCAATCAATCAATACGTACAAATTATATCACTTAGACGATATTTTTACTTAAACGAAGGTTGGCTGTGCAGCAAATTCTGGACTGTATGAAACGAGTTCCCAATAAAAACGAAACTGCTCTACTGGATGAATTACATTTTCTTAACTATACAATACTTTGTTTATACTGGCAAATTTATGCATATAATGGGACATTTTTACTTGATTCTCCGTGATTTGCATTCGCGAGTTTTTGCTTTTCACATTCAGTTTCGCAAGGATCCTATTGATCCACATTTCAAAGTACGCGTTGATTTTTTCTTCTTGTTGGCTGGGAATGGATTTGTCCCTTTCTTCCGAAGGCTTGAACATCGTTCATATTAACCATTAGAATGTATGTGTGATTAGATGCCTGAGGATGATTCGGGAAACTACAAATCAAAACGTCGCGAGTCAACAAAGATTAGATTTTGCCTCAATTACAGTGGTTAGTATGAACGATTTTGAAACCTTCGGAAGAAAGGAACGAATCCGTACTCAGCCAACATGAGGAAGAACTCGATGGATCAATTGGGTAATTGCGAAACTAATAGTGCAAAGCGACAACTTGCGAGCGCAAATCGTGGAGAATCAGGATTTGGCCCTCGCACTGTGAAACCATTCAATAAATATCTGACATTTTTACTTGTTTTATTATTTGTTTTATATTCTTATAATCCGCAGAACTGTAAAAACGGATTTAAAAAGTGAATACCGACATATCGCAAAGAAAAATAATTACGGAAATGTAGTATCGTTGTCAAAAAGGGAGCTGTATTTGTTGTTAAATATCCTGGTGTATATGTACATGAGAAAACGTCTGTCGTTCACGCTGATTTTGGTATATCTCTCTGGTCCAATTTCAACTAATTTGTTACTAGGAGCACAACATCTAATGCACAATTGCATATTTATTAGTTCACCGCCACAATCAGTATCTATATGTTATCTATCAAATGTAATTATGTTATTAAACAATAATTGATTGCGCTGGTGGCGGTACCAATTCGTTAAATCAAGTTTGCGAGCTTGAAATAAACACCAATCCTATTATATTTAACCAGCCGTCGGACAGCACAGCAGAACTATCGCCAGACGCACGCTCTGACGCGTTTCGACCTTCCATGATCATCATCAGAGTACGACGGCAAACTCACTAGCGAGGATCAAACGTAATATATATATATTTGGAGAGCAAAATTTGTTATACGGCTCTCACCTCTAGAAGTCTTGCATAAATTGAACTTGACTGGAAATGTCGGCTGCACAATTTCTATGCAATCACGAACATTAACTGTTTGCAGCTTTCGCACCACTGACATATATAGGCAATAAAATTAAAAAAGAAATAATTGATTGCGCTGCGTGAATTATGCAGCCGACATTTTCAGTCAAGTTCAATGTATGCTAGACTAATAATGGTGAGAGCCGCATATGCAGGTTTGCTTTCCATATATATATATATATATATATATATATATATATATATATATATATATATATATATATATATATATATATATATGTATTTCAGTTGATCCTCGCAAAGTCAGTTTACCTCGTACTCTGATGATGATCATGCGGTCAAACGCGTCACTGCGTGCGTCTGGCCGTTGTTTTGCTATGTTGTTCGACGACTGGTCTGGTGTTTATTCAAGCTCTGCTTTAATGTCATGTTTACCGGAAATGTGATAACTAATATCGATCAAGCATAGTGTGTATGAATTTGCTGGAGTAACACGTGTTTAGGAATGGTTGTATCTCTTAATTTTGGCATACCTTAGCTTACATTGAAATCCAATCTGCTGGTATCAGATACCAACTCGGCAACCATATTGGTGGTAGCGCGTACTGACACAATAGCCATAGTGATGACACCTTTTACAAACTTGGTATATATTAATTTTACATAGCGAGTTGGCTTTTAAGTCGCAATGTCGAAGAATTTATATGAAGTTAACTTCCCAACTGCAGGTTTACAAATTCGTATGGGAGATTGTACCGTCCTATTTTCCCGCATTACTCTCCCAAATATATAGTGGGTAAATGGCATAATACAGGCTCTGGTGATGATTCGCCAGTAAGAACGCAAATTATTGCACGTAATATTTAAGTCTCTGACTGCCTTCTCCTCAGTCCGCGTTACTTCGACACAATATTAATATTTCTACCATAAACTGATACAATTTGTAAATAAGAATTATAACTTGGTCAATGTCTGTATTTTTGTTGATAGTGGTGTTGCGATAATAAAGAGCACGGATCGATAACAAGGTAATCAGAATTGTTAAATATCTTAAAACAACTCCCGAAGGATTAACCAAACTTTCATCCAAAAGTATTTTTAGTAAGTTAATTTGGTGACTGTTAAAATACTAGTTTTACATAAAATGAATATATTTCTTTATATAGATATTTACACCGCGTAATGATGATACATCAATTAAAACATATTTGCAAAACACATTTTGTACTATTACTTAAATCAAGGTTAAGCAGTATAAACATCAATCAGTTATATAAATATATATATTTATTTATTTATATATATATATATATATATATATATGCATAATTGTATCAATAAAAACCAGTAGACCGGTTTCGTCATTACCGGTGATTCTTCAATTAATGTTCAGAATTTTCCACGGACAGGGCTTGCACCTTGGTGTGTTCGCTTCAAATTCTGTGGCACTATCCACTGCGCAATTCTGCCACACACCACACGCACTTTATAGGTGTATACTCACCTATGCATTTGTGTATCCTACCCTTCGTTTGGAGCCTATGTGACATCAATTTAGAGGTAAAATTAGATACAGTACTTAAACGAACATTGGTTGCGCGAGAGGTGATCACATTTTACTATAATCAAGGTTGCGAACCTGATATACACCTGACCCATTAAGTACATGCATTGTCAGTATAAACTAAGAATTGTTTAGTGTAGAAAGACACTTCATCAAGAGGCCGGTTCACGTTTCTTATTCGGAACTCTTTATGTACTGGCTGTAGCAATAGCCGTACGGCGGACAGGGCTAGAACCTGGACATGTCTGGTTCGGCAGGGTGGCTCAGTAATTAGACCATCATATTCCGAAGCAGACGTGCCCAGGTTCCAGCCATGTCCGCGGCAAATTCTGGCCAGTACATGATGCGTTCCCAATAAGAACGAAATCTGTCTCCTGGATGCATTGCCTTTTCTACACTATGCAATTCTTAGTTTTTACTGACAAATGTATGTACTTAAGGGGTCAAATGTTTATATCAAGATCCTGTATGATTATAGTAAAAAGATATAGTACGTGTCTTGAATTTCGTGTGCATAATTTCTATTTTTTAACATGAGCTACATTGTTTCAGCTCAATAGATTTTAAATACAATTGTCATTAAAAAAGGTTTAGACAAGAGCATACAATATCTACTCACAAAAGATTGCTTGAGTAGTTATATCAGTTGCCTATTAACATACTGAAATCGAAAAGCATGTCTGTTTAAACTATCTTAATTTGTAATAAGTTGTGCTTATGTCATTAAGTTGTCCAATGAATACAAAACTTTGTCTCATTCTCTCGTTTGTCTGTAAAATCACAAACATGTTTCTGGGTTTTGTTTTTGCCTTTATTGTTAATATTATTGTCTTTTTGTGATTAAATAAGTAGTGTATGTATGTTTGTATGTGTGTGTGTGGGTGTGTACGTGTTTGTGACAATATATAACAAACTAAATACAAGACAACCAATTATATACAACCAAGTTTACTGCAGCTATCTGGAAAGACGCTAAGCGTAATTCACACCGAGATAGTGTGCAAAATTTGTCTGCAGTCTTATTAGAGTTGAACCGACTATAACTGGTGTGACGATAAAGGATTTTTATGCTTTCTAAAATATGCCGGTTACCACTCTGTTTAGTTGAATGCAACAATAATAATACTGATTTTTTAATTCTTCTGCAGAAAGTACTCTCCACGTAAGCAACTCAATTGTGATACTTTTCCTTTGTTAGTATTTTGTGCTTTTATTTGTGTGTGAATCCAGTTTATTCTATCTTAAACCAAGCAGTATATGTCTTGAATAATAGATTTATTTGAAACACTATCAAATCTGCACACTTCCTATAGCGTACTGGATTTTGTGTATTTGTGTCTTATTTTCATTTCGTGGAGACATTTACAAACCGATCTGAGGAAATAATTTCTGAATCTACAAGGTAAGTGTCAAATATTGTCCCTATCTGCATGACCAATAGTTCTCTTGAGGCCTTCTGCAATAAATTAGTTTTACAATGGGTGATCATTTTGAGCATAATTCCAAATAGGAATGAAAATTAAGGGTATATAATTAAATTTAATTATATAAATTTTTAATTCAATACCATGTCCCATGATAGCGTGTTTTCTGTTGTATAATGACTGATTGGAGTGGTTATTTGGAAATTTAGTTCTGAAAGATGCTATATAGACTCCTTCTAAAGGAATGGCTAACGAAGAAACATCAGTTGATATATAACTGAAAGGTATGTACATTGCGCGACAGGATGGCTCAGTGGTTAGAGCACCAGGTTCCGACGCAAATGTGCCCAGGTTCGAGCCCTTTCCGCGTCAAATTATGGAAAGTGCGTAATGAGTTCCCAATAAGGACAGAAACCGGTCTACTGGATGATTTGCCTGTTCTACATTGTGTAATGCTTAGTTTATACTGACAAATTTACGTTCATAATGGGACAGGTTTTATATCAAGATCACTTTCTTCATATAAATAATTAAATTATAGGAATTACGGAATGGAAGGTCGAAAATCGCAATATCACACAGCATTTATTTTAGCTAAACACGCATGTGTTTTTATTTCTCACACCGTATAGTCTTCAATCTGTTAATATATGTAGTACTTTAGGTTGATGGTTTATATAAGTATTCCCCTTAGTAAGGTCTTAATAATCTCACCGCTATTGGGCAATACACATTTTCGATCGGCTGTTATGTACTCACATGTGCGCAATCTTGATTTAGTAGCCAAATGTAAGGTAAATTGATTCTTTCCGCATTTTGCTCGTGCGGGACAATTGATAGCACTCGTAGGTCGGAAAATCATGAATGCTTTACATTTTCAGGTGCACAGTTGGTGTTTGGCATTGGTTGATGGGTTCTCACTTTTCCCTTAACTATTAAGGCGCCCATGAACTACTTGCCTGAAAATGTCGTTGGAACCAGATTTTCCGATTTTTTTCGGACAATGGCAATTATTAACAGCGCTGCGCAAGGTACAACAATATTTAAGCATTACTTAAAGTCATAAATAAGATAAATTTATACATTTATTTCGGCCATTCATATGCGTGTGTAATTTGAATTGATAAATCATTGACGCATAAATTTTTCATAAAACAGTTAAGAACAACAGATAAAAAATATCATTATTTTCGCCAGGCCTCACCACAGTGTCAGTATCTGATTCTGTGTATAGTAAATTTTGCTACAATTTTCACATACAGTGCTTAGCAAAGAACAGGAATTGGTAAGCGAACAAACACACGAACAATGGCTAATAAAAAGCACATTACAGGTTTTATGGAAAAGACTAAAATGAGCTTCGTATTTTGGAAGCTGTCAGTTGCAACATCCTTAATCTGTAATTAAATAGAAGAATAAGTTTGTACATGAATGGAAAAGATGAATTGTTTGTGCGTGCATTTGTGTGGTCACCTCAGCATTTGCACTCATACTTCCTGGTCGTTAAAAAATCATTGACTGCGTGAGTTGTGATAGCAACCATTTAAATCAAGTTTACGAGCTTGAAATAAGCAAAAATCCTGCTGTAAATAACCAGTTGAACATGTACTTGTGACTGACGTTAGGTTTGCTAAGTTTTTGGGGAACAAAAAAAGTGGAAATTCTTGCTCCAACGTCATTTTCAGACAAACAGCTGATGGAAGGCTTAAAAAAGAAGGGACAAATGAGAACCCATCAATCAAGGCCAATAATCGGAGAACCTGAAAATGTACAGTATTCAAGATTTTACCGACCTACGAGTGCTATCAATTGTCCCGCACAAGAAAAATGCGGTCAAATCCACAACAAGAAGGACAGCACTGAGCAAAAAATCCAACGTCTAAGTACCACTTAAATCAAAAGACGAATTGTTTGTGCTTGCGTTTGTGTGGTTACCTCAGCATTTTCACTTATATTTTATGGTTGTTAAACAATCATTGACTGCGTGAGTGGTGATAGAAACCATTTAAATCAAGTTTGCAAGCGTGAAATAAGCACCAATCTTGCTGTATATAACCAGTTGAACATGTATTTGTGACTGACATTAGGTTTCCTATGTTGTTCCTGTTTGTCGTTGCATATACTATGTTTTAATTCCAAATTATCCGCCAATGCTTTTCAAAGTATACTTTATGAAGTGTCCGATATTGTAGTTGAATTGAGTTCTAGCGAATTAATGGCAATTGATAATGGTTATTATAATCAAGCTTGCGATCTTGATATAAGCACCTGACCAATTAATTACTTACATATGTCAGTATAAAGTAAGAATTGTATAGTGTACAAAAGGCAATTCATCCAGTAGACCGGTTTCGTCCTTATTGGGAACTCATCACGTACTGGCCAGAATTTGCCGCGGACAAAGCTCGAACCTGAGTACGTCTACTTTTAAGTCGGTGACTCTATCAACTGCATGTCATTTCTTCATTACCTCAATTAACTAGATTCTTGCAGTTTGTATCCTAAATTGCATTAGTGATTTCTTATTATTTTAGTGTACCTATTTAGCTCAAGTTATCGTAGCAGACAACAGATTTGTTTAAATGAATAATATTTGAATGTCAATTCAACTTATATAAAAATTTGAGTAATTTTATAGGAAAAGCATTGGTTTCAAGCAAAATGAAACGAAGATTACGATTACGCATTTGCATTTAAGCGAAAGTATCTATTTGGCTATTTAAAATGACTTTTTATAATCAAGTTTGCAATCTCGATATTAGCACCATACCCATTAATTACTTACGTATGTCAGTATAAACTAAGAATTGTATAGTGTAGAAAAAGAAGTACGTGGTGAGATCCCAATCTGGACGAAACCGGTCTATTGGATGAATTGTCTTTTCTACACTATACAATTCTTAGTTTATACTGACATATGTAAGTAATTAACGGGTCAGGTGCTTATATCAAGATCGCAACCTTGATTATAATAATTGTTATCACCACCCGCGCAACCAATGTTCGTTTAATTGGTAACGATGTTGTACATACCTACTTTTTAATAAATTCAATCTTCCACTTTGACGCTTACCTGAATGCATGATTGTCCAACACGAGTTGATCGTAGCATAAACCTTCCTGTTACTAAACCACGTTCTATGTTTAAAATATAATCTGTTTTTCCATCAATAAAACAGCAATAAGTGTATTTAGTTTTCGCATGCATGCGTGGCTGGGCTGAATTAAGATTGCTGTATAAAGCGCATTTAATTCAAAGCTTAATTGTAATGCTTTTTTCATACATTTTTGTAAAACAAGCTATCAATGAAGTGTTGGTAACATTTATTTGATGAACTTTTCTGAGAAACTTAATCCTCCTTCTACAATACCATGTGCGTGTAGTTGGATTAAGCAGATTTGCATTACACCAACGGGTTAATCGAATCAAGGGATAATAATGGAAATCATGATGATTTGAGTCTGCATGCGTATATTTCAAATTTGTTGGCTAACCTAAGACCATTTCAGTCAAAGACTACCTAATTACAATTCAAATTAACTGCATCCAGAACAATTAATCAGTTAATACAATTAAACAATCATTTATCTTGTAGATGGCGGTAAAAATTCTTTAAATCAAGTTTGCAAGCTTGAAGTAAACACTAATCCATTGAATTTAACCAGTTGTCGAACGACAAAGCTAAGCTGACGGCAGTTACACGTACTGGCTATTTTGTTCGACGAATGGTTAAAGACAATAGGATTCGTGTTCATTTCAGGCTGTCAACTTTGATTTAAAGAATTGTTACCGCCATTCGCGCAGTCAGTGATTGTTTAATTGTATTACTTATATTTGTGGCGAAAGCTGCAAAAAGTTAATCTTCTTGACTACAGAGAAATTGTGCAGCTGATATTTCCAGCCAAGTACAATGTTTGCGAGACTATTAGAGGTGAGAGCCGCACATATAATTTTACTTTGAATATATATGAGCTGTGTTTTGATCCGTGCTAGTCAGGTTGCCGTCGTACACTGATGATGATCATGGCAGTTTGAAACGCGTCCGTACCTGTAACTGACGGTAATTTTACTGTTGTTTGACAACTGGTGAAATACAATAGGATTGGTGTTTAATTCAAGCTCGCAAACTTGATTTAAAGAATTAATCAGTTTCCAAACGTTCATGAATTTCTTTTGACTATCTTTTACAATATTTCAGCTGTTAGATTTCCGTCGACATTATTTTCTAATATTCAATTATGCCGCATGGATCATTTATTATTCCCTTGTCAGTGGTATAGCCACAACTCCTCATCACAAGACGGGATGAAGTGAAGTCAGAAGAGTTTCGGCAATTTTTAGTAATTTTTATTTCACATATTTAAAATAGGCTACACAACAGATTTAACACAAGGCTAAGAGAAGTAAAACAACACTAGGTCCCTTAATTTATATGGAACACGCATAAGTTAGATATATAATTTTCCTTCTCGTAGATTAGCTGCCTAAGATTAAATTAGCTGCTTTAGAACATCATCCGCGAAAAGCATCCACTTTTGTGATGCTTGTTGACAAATTTTACATTAGTAGCCAAATTCGCCTTGCGCGTCCAGCATATTTTCTTTCATCGCGTCATTTACCCTTTCAACACTAAGTGCTAACTGCACAGTAATACGAAATATTCACTTAAAACCATGTAGGATGGCCGTATCAGAATTGTTAGAGTAAAGTTCATGCAACCGTCACCGAATGCGACAAGCTAGGTCACGCCGGTCATCAGAACTAATATTTCTACGATTAATTATCATTTTGATGGTTCGGTGGAAATGAAGCTTAATAATTTTGTGATTGATTCAAGCCACAGAGTCAGTCCAGAATTCTACCTATGTGTTTTATAATAAGGAAATTATCGCGAAATATGGAAAGTATTTTATTGTAAATATAAAGGATATGTACAGTGACTGTAATCAACTATTTCGTTTGGACCGCCAATTACCTTATTTAATAAACCGTCGAGTTTGTAATTGAACAATTACAAATATCCGGCACTAGCCGTAGCCAATTAAGACGAGCATAAAAGTCGTTTTGATATGTGGGCAAGTTTTTGAACAGCGACATGTATATGGCCGTCCTACGATAGGGTGGATCGCAATGATATTTTTACAGGGTCACCTACCACTCACTCCAATTTAGCAACTGCAAAGTGAAGATCTGGACATTATTGACAGGCTTCATACCTTGTCAGCTCTAACAATAATTCAGGCAATATGTATGGCGAGGTGAGTATGAGAATCGCAAAAACTAGATTAACTTTCTTCGACCTTCACCGTTAGTGGAGAAACGTGAATATTTCACTCTGCCTTAAAGTTTGTGTCTATTATGCATCCGTACAAGCAGTTTAATTATACGCTAGTGAGACTTGGCCCCTTAGAGCTGGTGATTATAGACGCTTAGAGACATTCAACCACCGCCGTTTGAGAAGCACATGTAGGTTATAAATAACGAATAACCAACGCCAACAAGTTCTCCTCGTTCGAAAAATAAATAATGTTCAACCAGTTGCGTTGAATTTGTCACGTTTTTGCGTGTGCCCTCAATTTGATTGCTCAGTAGAACGTTATTCTCCCGCCCAGCGTAGGAATCGTGTAAGAAATGAGATGGACAGATTAGGTGTTGCGAACCTAGTAAAATATTAGTTCATTTTTGACAAGAAGGATAAACCAAAGGCAGCATGAATGGAAAGTATATTCTCATGCACATTCGTTTCGTGCTTACTAGCGACTCATCAGTGGGAGCCGGTATTAGTGTTAGTACCATGTACCTTTTCGGTACAATAATGTTGGTATCGGTTACTAACGCTATAGCAATAGTGTTAGTATCCTTGACAGACTCGGTGACTATATTATATTGTGTGAGTTAGCGCTGAAGTCGCATTGTCGTAGACTATATGATATTAGCTTCACTATTGCAGGTTTACACATTCGTCTAGGAGATTGTACCGTCCTATTATCCCACATTCTTCACCAAAATATATAGTGGTTAAGGAAAGTAATACCGGTCTACTGATGAGTCGCCAGTAAGCACGAAACGAATGTGTATGAGATTATACTTTCCGTTCATGCTGCCTTTGGTTTATCCTTCTGGTCACAACTGAACTAATTTGTTACTAGGTTCGCAAAACCTAATACATACTTGCATATAATAATTTGTGTGCTTCATTTTTATTTTTGTCATTATTTACTAGCTAAGGTTTCTTGGTAAGCCTTTCCTTTAGGTGGGGCCTGTATAGCTTCCCTTTAGACATGAAGTTCTACCTGTCAGTTCTATAATGCAGATTGAGGGATAGTTAGCTTGAACTTCAGAACGAAACCGGTTTACTGGATGAATACCCATGCATACTCTATACAATACTCGGTTTATACTGACAAATGTATGTACATACTTGGAAAGCTATTTACATAAAAATCGCAACATTTATAAAATCAATTTTTATCACCGATCGCGTAACCAACGTTCGTTTAATTATTTTAACGTGGTGTCTGTTCTATAATGACAGATTGTGGATGGTTAGTTGGGTGAGGCGTTTATATCAAGATCGAAAACTTGATTAAAATAAATTAATTATGTTGCATAACATAAAGGTAACCTTATTGAGAATATGCAGATGAATTGAATTCATTTAATATCATGCTATGTTTAATTTATTCCACTTGTAAATACATGCATACATGGATTCCGTTGTCTCTTATGTAGATCATTTATACGTTGCTGTAAGTGTAGCCTCATAGTAAAACAGATTTTAGAATCTCAGATCGAGCATTCTTGAAGCTATAATTAGCAATATTGAAATTTCTGCCCTTTTTTCCTTGCACAGCTTCAGGAGTTAACTCAAAAGACAAGGTAAATAATGCATTGTTTATTTTGTTTGTTATGTTGCTTTCGTGAGAGGATATGATGGAACACCTGAAGGGTTGTTTGAAAAACAGGACACCAAGCGTCATTGTTAATCATAATAGATTCAAAATAATTTACCATTTAAAATATCAATCAAAGATGCTGTGCTTCAAAATAGGCCACAGTCCTTGAAAATTTGGTAAGGACGAAAATTCCAGGATGCTAAACGTGATCAATTGAATTATTGTTTAATTTAGATACAAAAACCTAGTTTAATAGTAACTATATACGCCTAAATGTCATGAAATTTGTTTCATAAATAACTCTTTTTTAAAGGTAATGCTTAGGATTATAGAGATAACTCTGAAGAGCATGACAAAAGTGCACATTCGCAGATCTTCTCAGTTGCAAATTGTTTGAAGCTCTGATAAAATGGGCAATTAATGAAGAATGTCTAAATTAGTAATTATGTGCGACTGTTGACTATTTTGTGAAGGAGTACGATGTTATTTTCCATGGGCTTTTTTCAAATCGGCTTACTTAATGTGCGAAATTTAATAAAACTTTTATCAAATCCGTTGAAAACGTCTTATTTTAAACCACAGGAATGTTTTGCGCATAGCAGATACACTAAAACGTTGTTCGGTATTTAAAATGCACATTTTTTTCTTTTCTAATGCATTGTGCAATAGTGTTTCGCTGCGCGAATAAATTAACTTTTGAAAGACAATATCAAATTCATGAATTGCCGTTATTAGAAGCGAAGGCGATTTTTGCATAAATTTACTATTTCTGACATTATCACATTAAGAATCTCGTTTTAGGCGTTTCTAGAATAACTTACATCCGTTTAATCGCAAAATTTTGTTCAAATATATTTTTAATTGTGAGTAAATAGGTATAGCCTATTAAATATTGGAAATTTGCTTATCTGGCGTGTGTTGATCTAAACTTTTGCCTGTCAAATTTTCTTCGTGACTATTCGTATTTTCATGCACACATTGGATTATCCCAAATGCGGTGCACCCAAAAGGCAATTTTGTCACACTTGCCGTCAAATTTCTTACCCAGTTTATTGGAATTTATTTAATGAAGTATGTGTACAGTTGTTTTGAACAATGGCGCGTTACTCGAGCCAGTATCCCAAAATTCGAGGACCAGTCTAAGCAATTGCGCGCTAGGTGATTAATAACTATATTTTGCCAAATTATACGACGGTACATCTCCCGCCATGTACTCTCGCTTTAGGGCAGCCATCGACGTTAAAATTGAGGGTACTGGGCAGAAATCTCATCATGGCAAAATCATTTAACGTGTGTCATAATGCTTTTTTTAATTTGGCAGTTGGATACCTTGAAACCGTAGGGGTACTTTGTTATTTTTTTCGTGCTGCGCGATGTTACTAAGTTGCTGCGTCCGCCAGGCACGAATCCTGAAGTCCATGGGGAAGGCGCACCCGCAGTCCCTATTATTAATCATAAAATCAAAGTTTCAACCACTTTTCCGCACAACCCATAAACGCTCAGTTGCGAGTATAAATAGATCGGCTCCACACATTCCCACACAAGGTCAGCCAATCGCCTGTACTGCACGGCCCTCAGAAGCACTCTTTTCTCCAAGAGTATGGATCTAGTCTCCCAAATAACCTTACCTGTATTGTTCAATAGGCAGAGCATGTTCACTTTAGTGATATGGCTAAATTTATCTCATTTTCGCGTGTCAAAGGCTTAAATGAATGATCAAATACACCAGATAATAGTTAGTGATTTTGACTTGAATCGAAGCTATATAATGATTGCTTCACACGTGTCTGCGCAAAGTGCGCCAAACTTTAGTTTATGCGATTCTGATTCTTGAAGTCCCGTGGTTAAGTTAAATCCTCATGCAGCATTGTTGTTAATTCAGGTTAGCACATGTAGTATACTTCCTATAGACTACCTAACAGTAGGAGCAATTCGCATTACGTATGTATGCTATTTGAACAGGTTCACATCGAAACGGTCTATCTCGTCACCTACTGGAGCTAACTTCGGCATAGCAGCTATCATTGCATGCTATTGATCTGGTAAGAATGTGCGAAGCCATTAATTAAGTACTCTGTTGAGTCGATATTAATAACCTGAGTAAGATATTCAACATATAAGATAAAATGTGCCATCAGCTTACAGCAATTTCATATTGGCCGACAAAACTTGATTGAACAGATTTCCATAGCGTGTTGCGTATATGTCTTAACATTCTCCAAATGGTATCGCTAATTTTGTAAGTGAATCATGGAAATGTAATATAGGTAAATTAATGTAACTTAATTATTTCTTGCCAGAGATTAGGTTTATTCATGAACACTTGTATTTCGATATTGAATATTACGTAAAATTACTTCTATGTAGCAGAATAATGCCAAAATGCTATCTTTTTCCAAGCATACCTTTAATTTACGCTTGTAATGAGCACAGAAGTTGAGGGGACACGGTATTCGCACAAAATAGAAAGAAGAAGCTACTTTGACACGCAGAACTAATTTAGTTAACATACGCAAGTTGTAAAAGGCATCTCTAAACATTACTAAAAATTTTATAAGAGTAGCCCTTAATATTTTTTAAATATTATTTTTTTCATAAATGCGGAAATACTCGATCTTCTACCGTAGACCGGTAGGTCAGACGATTAATAACTAGCGTGGAAGAACAAAGAAATTGAAACGCTCGTTTAAAATAGAATTGTGAATACACGCATAGAAAAACGCAAACTTATATTGAAACTTGGTACGTATTTTCCTCAAACATTGTAATTAAAACAATTTTTAAATTCAATAACAACAATGCGCTATGAGTTTGTAAAGCACTACGGGTAAACAGAATGCGGCTTGGTTACTGCCTGGAGAAAAAACATGTTCAGGCTTTGTGCCTTAAATGAAGGTAATGCACGTAAGATATTAGAAGCTCTCCTATATTAAACTGTTTCGCTGTTTCAGTATTCTTTTAATCGTGTGTTTCGAAAATAGTGAAATATTCTTATTATTAAATAATTGCGGGGAAAACAATTTGAAACAAATGTGTCTTGTTGTTGAAAAATAATTTCGCAAATTTGTAAAATAATTCGAAATTTTAGAGAATTTTTATATTTATTTTTTGCTCTACACACACACACACAAAACATATATATATATATATATATATATATATATATATATATATATATATATATATAAGTAATTTGACATAAAAAGACCATCCCTATTTTACATATATATAGTGAAGATTATATAGCTCCACATATTTAATACTTATAACGTATCAAATATAATAGGCTAAATGAATTATATTATTAAACTAGAAATGTCGGCCTCACATTTTGTATGCAGTCACGGACATTAATTGTTAGCTGCTTTCAATAATTTTAAATAAGTTATATAAATAGACAATAATTAACTGCGCGGGTGGTGATATGATTTATTTAAATCAATTTTGCGAGCTTGAAATAAACACCAATCCCATTGTATTTAGCCAGTCGAACATACATATGCATTGCGGTTTGATCCTCTGTAGTCAGTTTGCCGTCGTTCTCTGACGATGATCATTGAAAATCGAAGCGCGCCGCTATTTATGAGTGATAGTATTTTGTTATACTGTTCGACTGGTTGAAAGCAGTCAAAATACTGTTTGTTGCGAAGATCTAATATATATGCAAGTGTGTATTAGGTTTTGCGAACCTAGTAACAAATTAGTTCAGTTGTGACCAGAAGGATAAACCAAAGGCAGCATGAACGGAAAGTATAATCTCATGCACATTCGTTTCGTGCTTACTGGCGACTCATCAGTAGGAGCCGGTATTACGCCCTTTAACCACTATATATTTGGTAGAAGAATGCGGAATAATAGGACGGTACAATCTCCTAGACGAATGTGTAAACCTGTAATAGTGAAGCTAACATAATCTAAAGTCAACGACAATGCGACTTCAATGCTAACTCACACTATATAATATATATACCGAGTCTGTAAAGGATACTAACACTATGGCTATTGTGTTAGTAACTCATACCTTTTTTGAAATCGATGAGTACCGGATACTAACACTATGGTTTCCGAGTCGGTACATGATACCAACCTGATGGATATAAATTTATGCTAAAGTTCACCCAAATTGAGAATTACAACAATTTCCGAACACCTGTTACTCCAGTTAAACCATACACTCTGGCCTTCATCGATATCAGTTATCACATTTCGCGGTAAGCATGACATCATTCAATTCAATATATTACAGTTAAATACTGTTTGTTGCGAAGAACTAATATATATGCAAGTATGTATTAGGTTTTGCGAACCTAGTAACAAATTAGTTCAGTTGTGACCAGAAGGATAAACCAAAGGCAGCATGAACGGAAAGTATAATCTCATGCACATTCGTTTCGTGCTTACTGGCGACTCATCAGTAGGAGCCGGTATTACGCCCTTTAACCACTTTATATTTGGTAGAAGAATGCGGAATAATAGGACGGTACAATCTCCTAGACGAATGTGTAAACCTGTAATAGTGAAGCTAACATAATCTAAAGTCAACGACAATACGACTTCAATGCTAACTCACACTATATAATATATATACCGAGTCTGTAAAGGATACTAACACTATGGCTATTGTGTTAGTAACTGATACCTTTTTTGAAATCGATGAGTACCGGATACTAACACTATGGTTTCCGAGTCGGTACATGATACCAACCTGATGGATATAAATTTATGCTAAAGTTCACCCAAATTGAGAATTACAACAATTTCCGAACACCTGTTACTCCAGTTAATCCACATTCTTCTACCAAATATATAGTGGTTAAAGGGCGTAATACCGGCTCCTACTGATGAGTAGCCAGTAAGCAAGAAACGAATGTGCATGAGATTATACTTTCCGTTCATTCTGCCTTTGGTTTATCCTTCTGGTCCCAACTGAACTAATTTGTTACTAGTTTCGCAAAACCTAATACATACTTGGTTGAATACAATTGGATTGGTGTTTATTTGAAGTTCGCAAACTTGATTTAAAGAATGATGGCTAAAACTTATGTGTGTTAGACAGAGAGATATCAAATTTACTATACTATAATTTCCATAAAATTTTGCAACACAAGATAAGTTGTCAAAAATATCTGTTGATTTAATATCAATGATATTAGGCTAAGCAGTCTATCTATTTAATCACTAAACTGCGAGAATGATAAATTCTCCTTTCGTTTCAACGACTGTTCATATATGAGCATACATTTTATCATTTAAAAAGGAAGTATGAGTATGACATTACGATGTTTAAATTAATTTTTTTCAAAACTTGCCATTATATGGCTATAATGATTTTAAAAACTTCAACTATTACTACTTTCTTAATGCTTGCGTTCTTGCGTCAGCTAGTAAAGAAAAAAAAATCATATCAGTTCTCGTGGACAAATGAGTTTCGCAATTGAGATTTAAGCATTTCATTACAAAACTAGATCATAATATCAGTTCAGGCTACTTCTGTTCAGCTATTGTCTGTCAGATTTTTATTTTGACTAAGCTGACTAAATGAAGAGGGATTTCTATCGCAGGACCTAGGTTGCAAATAACTACAGCTTTTACGACTTCACTTTTAGAAGGCAGTAGTTTTATCATTATTAGGCAAAATGATTGAGTTATTTCTCTGATTTAAAAAATATAGCTAACTTTCTAAACTTTTTTTGCGCTACGTATCGTACCACTCGATTTTGGCTAAATTACATTTTTATTGTTGTCCCGCATCAAAATCTTATTTTTCTATTTTACGTCTGATGATGGGTCATATAAAGTATGCAACCAAATTAAAATTTTATAAATTCTTGCTATTTAAAGGATCTAGTTTTAGAAATAAGTTAATCTAGAGAGGGAACCACGATTTTGCATTCATATGCGTGACAATTTTCCGTCTGTTGACCAAGTCATAAAAAGCTTTCACCATTAGTTGGCTCGTATATTTTGTACTGGACTGAAAGATTCGGCTACAACACATTTGTGCAGCCACAGATGGAACAAGTTTTTACTTTTTGCCACATGTGTTTGAGCTCTACAATTAAATAATAATTGATTGTATGAGTGGGTGGGAAAATTCTATAAATCAATTTGGTGTACTTCAGATGATGGTCATGGAAGGTGAAATGAGTCGGAACGTGCAACCGACGGAAATTTTGCATTTAGTGCGACTGAATGAATAAAAATGAGGTTGGCGTTTATATTTTGTCTGTAAACCTAATTTAGTGATGCATCACCGAGATTTGCGCTCGCGGGTTGTCACTTTTCTCCATGAGTTTCGCAAAGATCCGATTGGTTCTCATTTCGAAGTACACGTTGAGCTCGTCTTCGTGGTGGCTGGGTGCGGATTCGTCCCTTTATTCCGAAGGCTTCCACATCATTCGTACTAACCACTCAAAATGAGGTACGATCTAATCTTGGTTGACTTGCAACGTTTCGATATTTCATTTCCGATATCATCAACGGGCCTCTAACCACACACACACAGACACAGTAAAAATGCTCACAATATCAGATGCAAGCAAAATTGGTAACCTCATACCGAAACAGATCTATTTACTATTTGGAAAAATCTACTGACTAGCTAAAGAATTGGTGTCAGTAACTAAACTTTATATGTACATATGCCTGGTGCACATGAAAACATGAAAATTCACTATCCGTTTTATCCAACAGTGGTAGCATGTTTACCTTCCTTTTGGAGATTCCTCATAGGTAGCTCGTATTGCACAAACATTGAAAAGATATTTGATTAATTTTGGTTTGCTATCATATGAAATTTTTAATTTAAATTGACAGCATACATATAATCAGGTTCTTTTCTTATGCTTTAATAATTCATATAAACGCAATGAACATCTTGAATGGATAAAACAGAAAGACTAATGTGTATACTCTAATTCATTAAATAAATCAGTCATTATCCAGAATAAACACACTTTGTTGTTAAATGTTTCGCTTTCTTTACGATTAAAAAATATTATGATATATATATATATATATATATATATATATATATATATATATATCATATATAAGCTAAGTATTACGTTGTCGATTAGTTTTAGGTTGCTGTACCCTGTTAAAAGATAGAAGGCAGCCCCTTATGACAAATCAATATTTGCCACTTAAAAAAATTTTGTGTTTGAAGTGCACTGGTTTTAAGATAGACTCGACTTTAAATTGTCTTATTAGAAGTATCCAATTAATGTGTATACTTCAACAGAAAAATGACGTAAAGAACCACTTCAGTGCAATATTAGTAAAATGAAAGTAATTGTTTTCATTACACAAGGGTTGCATTGTACAATTTGCTATGGGATTCTGTAATTGTAAAGTTCTCCCTAAAATCAACGCAAAAATGGTTTTTTGCATCCAAACCATAAATAGCTTTATAAAGCAATTCATATTTCAATTATTCGATCACTTGAATTGTAATTTTATCCTTACTCTTCTTGTTTTTCAGCTCGATTTTACATTCAGCTAGTTGTCATAGTCGTAAGTAACATAATGTCAGTGTATGGTACCTATTTTTACAGCCAAACAACAACGCCACATTTTTCTAATTACATATGGGCTGAAATAGAACACTAGGTTATAACAAATTAGTGCCAATTCACGCTGTATCAGTCTGAACTCTTTTAATTTGGCACAGCTGAATGAAAAGTTGACAGAGAAAAGCATCACAAGTATTGTCAAATTAGTCATAAGAGCATACTAACCAACTAATTTAACTATACACCCAGCGTCTTTTAATGAAGTTAATGTAGATAAAAAAGAACAAATTTGGTTCACTTGAGAATCGGTTATGCAAAGACCTACCTTAGAAATTAAATGTGAACATTTTAAATTTAAATCTACTGGAGTCACAGTTTTCACTTGTAAAGAATCTTCAATTTGTGCTATGTCTACACTTGCATTGAATCTCGACTTTTCTTATTTAATCAAATGTTGCCTACTGCAAAACAAATACACGTGAAAGAATCCGTAACATTTTTAGCATAAAATAACAGCTTACGTGAAATGGAGGCTAATTTAAGCAAAAATAAATTTAGGTATATTGACCGAATACACCAAATGTATGATATATGAAGTCTAAAGTAGATTCATTTGGTTTTTAGGGATGTGCGTGTGTGTTGGAAAATTTTAACTTGTTCAATTTTGAGAATAGCGTTGAAATCGATAAGCAACAAGCTTTACACTTTATCAAGCACTGATTGTGCGAAAAGGGGTTAACTATTATCTAAATAATGGTTGTGAACTTGATATAAGCAGCAATCCCTCTATATATGGATTTATCAGTATAAACCAAGCATTGTATTGTGATGAGTACTCAACAAGGATGAAACTGGTTTACTAGAAGAATCGCCATTGTTACCTTTCACTACACTGCTTATTCTGATAAACGTGTTTATATATTGGGATTGTCGTTTATATCTAGCTCGCGGCCTTGATTTAAATAACAAGTTTTCCCATTTAAAAACAGACTCTTAAAAAATTGAATTTAAGTGATACGTTTTTGCTTAACAAGGTTTTTGCTGTGTGTCAACAATATCTCTCGATATCTTTCGACGACTGGTTAATTACAGTGGGATTGGTGTTAACTTCTAGCTCGCAAACTTGATTTAAAGAATTGTTACCACCACCCGCACAATCAATTATTGTCTAGTTGTAGAACCATAATTGTTTCATATTTTCTTCAAACATAAAACATGTATGTGCTTATGTGTTCATGAGTGCACACTTAATTGCAATCAGTTATTTCTACAAATCAACTTTAACAAACAGTTTTTTTTAAACACCAGTTGTCTCAGTTTAGTTCGGGGCATGCTCAAATGATATACGTGCGCATTGATTCAATTATGTTAGATGGGATGCGGTAATTCTATTTAACTAGATTGGTTCTAGCTACTGCATGATAATAACTTGCAGGCTCTGACGCAACCAAAGGCGTCGTCAAAAGTGTTCGTTTAATGCTCTTAATTTTATTAGGAATATCGTTTTCGAATATAAGATCCAGTAATATATCATCAACCATTCAGTTAGATCCAATTTGGTAGACTTGAAAGGCGGCTAGATTTGGATGGCGATATCCATGTTGCTGTACAAGGGAATGCCTTAAGTTAAATTCTAATATATAAATCCTTTATTACATGGAGATTCCAACCTATTCAGTTTAATTCATTACAGCAAGTTTGCGAGCTTGAAATGGATACCCATGCCATTATATTTAGGCAGTTGCATGAAATAACATAATTACCGTCATTCGCAAGTACTGGCGAGTTTCGATCTTCCGTGATCATTATCGGAATACGGCGGTAAACTGACTAACGTGAGTCAAACTACGATTCTTAAAACCAGATATTCGGATCTCATCTGTTGTATTCTCGTATACATTGTACTTGACTAGAAATTTCCGTCGCACAAATTTTATGCAGTCGCGGGCGTGAACATTTTGTATCTTTCGCCAGATTTCCATAAATTACAAAATAAAAGACATTGATTGCGCGGATTTTGACAAAAATTCTCTAAATCAAGTTTTCGAGCTTGATATAAACACCAATATTAATGTATCTAAACAGTTTTGCGTGTAGTTGACGGCAATTTTGCTATGCTGTGTGGCCGGTTAGATACAATTAAATTGATATTTGTTTAGAGATCGCAAACTTGATTTGAATAATTGTTGTCACCACCTGCACAATTATTTATTGCTCAATTGTCGTCCTTTTTAATAAATGGTTCTTATGAAGCGCTGAGACGTTTAATATTACTGAAGCGAAACACCTATATGAAATTGGTTGCACACTAACCCTAAGATGGTTGGTTGCGCGGGTGGTGAAAACATTTAACTAAATCAATTTTGAGATCTCTATACAAACACCTGTCCCTTTATGTACATACATTTGTCAGCAAAAACTGAGCATTGTCTGATGTAAAAAAGGCAGTTTTGTTTCATTGTGCGACTGGTTAAATACAATTGAATTGGAATTTGTATCAAGCTAACAAAATGATTTAAAGAACTTTTAACATCACCCGCGAAATCAATGAATGTTTTGTAAACGCTCCGGCTGGAATTCAGTGCCATGCGACGTTACTAAGAAGACAAATAAGCAATCGGAAAGCAGTGCTGTAGGTGGTCCTTAACACGACCAGAAATGCGTTCACCGGCAAATGCCATGAAAGTTTATGAATGTTTGCAGTTCTAAGGCGTCTAGAAGTCATTTTAGATACCTGCTCTGTTCTCTTGCTCGTTGGTTGGTGTTCCTTTGAGGAGATGTACCGGAGTATGTAGAATTATCGGAGCCGGATGTGTTAGTTGCTGTGCAAAGGCGTAGACTTGTCTTGTTTACGATCAGCAGCAACACCGAGGTGGCTGGCACATGTAGAAATCCGATAAATAAAATAATCGATTACTTATGCCTGAATGCGCAGCAACAAGAAGATTGGCGTGACTGTAGACTAGGTGACAAGATGACACCGTGGTAAATGAAAGTCCAGTAGTCGGCGTAGATAGACTGTAAAGCAGGGAAGGTGGCAGCAGTCACACGTAGCGAGCAGAGCAGAAATTGCGTTGCGTGGTAATTGCATTGTGCTTATATAGATGCAAAGTCGCGTGCAATTGGTTAATGGTAATTTTGCGCGTTTTAATTGGTCCAAAGTATAAAATTTGAATTTGATTTTGACAATATGTCAGCGAATTAATCTGAGGCGTTACGCTTTAATAAGCTAAAACACAGTCAGCATGCATATAAGGTGCAAATTTCTATTATAATGGTAACTTTAATAGAGTCAGGGCTCACTTTATAATCGGATTGGCATCAATTAAAATTTAATCCAATCTCACAAACTACCTTATCGCTTGTGCACCTGGAAGCAAGTTAGTTCAAATAGGACTAGATGGATAAGCCCAAGTCAGCATGAACGGAAGGGATAATCTCAAATGCACATTCGTTTCGTGCTTACTGGCGACTCATCAGTAGGAGCCAGTATTACGCACATTCGTCGCTCAATTACATAGTGGGTAGAGCGTGTAATACCGTCTCCTACGGATGAGTCGCCAGTAAGCACGAAAATGAACTTTGGCTCTCTGTTAAACCTTTTTCCTGAGAGCACTACATAAGAGCTATGATTTTTTCATATTTATTAATTGATTTTTATGTTTTGTTTGCTTTTTGGATTTTTCATTTTAAGTATTTAGTAAGTTGCAAACGTTAAATCAATGTGATAATTTAAAGTACTTTCTGCCTGTATGCTTGTATTGTGATTCTGTTTTTCATAATTGGCATAGAGATTTCAGTCGGGTAGACTCACCGGTTAAGGTACAAAAAAGCAAATACCAGCTGGTGCAGGAGTGTTAGGCCATTATTGAAATCAGATAGTTGTAATACCATGAAATTACAAAACTTTTGCACTATTTTAATTGTAATTCACAAATTTGTGTCGGATAGCCGTTTGTGTGCTTGTGTCTCAGCAACATTACAATTAACCTGATCTACACCGGTTTTCGTCTTAATAAAAATATGTAAATGATAGTTTGAAGAAGTATGCAACACAAAAGTAAACAAAAGATATAGCAACGAAGGTTTGACTGTGATTAACCACATCACTTTAAAATTGAGCTACAATAGCTTACTTACTATAATCAAGGTTGCGAACTTGATATAAAAACCTGACCCATTGTGCTCTTACATTTTGTCAGTATAAACTAAGAATTGTATAGTGTAGAAAAGGTAATTCATCCAGTAAACCGGTTTCGTCCGTTTTGGGAACCCATAACGTACAGGCCAGAATTTGTCGCGGACAGGGCGAAGAGCGCCACATTAAAGTTAACAGTTTGCTTGTAATCTGACGTATAATTTTCCTGATTCCTTAGATATTTTTAAATAATCACGCATAACAAGTATATTTTTAATTTAGTCTAATATTATATATTTAACCAATAAACAATCAATATATGGAGCAAGTAATGTAAAGTTTATTTTGCATACAGGTTTTCAAATAAATCTTTTTAATTTGACGTAAAAGATGTCTCAACTTATTGATTTCACTAAACATGCTTGAAGCTTTCAAAAAAACAGCTTATTTAAAATACTGATTTATTAGTTGAATTTTCAACTATTAACCTAATTAAAATATTTTAAATTAGTGTAGCCCAAATTCTTAAATTCTTAACATCCTGACTGCATTGGATTTGTGTCAGAAGCGTCCACACACACGATAGAGTAAAAGAAAAACCTTTAAACTAGGTTTCTTAAAACTACAAACCCTCTTGGCATTACAACGATATTTTAGGTGAGTAGTTAAGCCAATTAACGAATAAGAATATATGCAACACTAAGTGCTTTCATTGATCTAATTCTTTAATTATTGTTTTATTATATTAGCAAACTGCAATAGAAATCAATTTCATGTAGATTAACCTGCTTATTAGAATTAGAAGTTTTTGCTAAGCGTGTCCATTTATAACTCGATACATACCACTTTTTAAAATAAATGAATTCAGGTATGCATTGATGTTTCTGGCAAAACGCAAACATAGCATTTAAATATTATTTCTAGTATGGGGCATGCCGTGACTAAAATATAATCATTTCCCTCTTGTTTCTCGGATAATCCCAAAATATGTGTTGATTATGGTGTGTTCCAACAAAAGGGTTTCATTTACACAATTATTGTTTTCGCAAATGTGCATAATATTTTTATCAGGGTCGATGGCTTGAGAAAAACACCAATCCAATTTTGCATAACCAGCCGAACAACATAACAGAAAATACTCTCAGTAGCATGTACTGACTCTTTTCGAAATTCTACGATGATCAGATTTTCCAACTTTTCAAGTAGTTCCTTAAGTTTTCGATTCAAGACGGCAATTGAGCAGCTGAGATTCAGCTTGATACAGATTTACTCGTAATATACATGGTATTTTGTTAAGCTTTCTCACATTTTGGTAAGATAAGCAAGTATCGTCTTCTGCCTGATGATGGCTTGTATTATTATTATTAAAAGACTAAGTAAGTTAATTGTTTAAATAAAGTTTGGGAGCTCAAGGTAAACACCAATCCCATTGCATTTAACCAGTCGTCGAACACAAACAAATTATTGGTCAGTCACACGTACTGATGTGTTTCGACCTTCTATGATCATCGTCAGAGTACGACGGCAAACTGACTAGCGATGATCAAACCGCATTGAATATATGTTGGAAACACAATTAAATATGCGGTTCTCACTGCTAGGAATTTTGCTTTCCATATATATGCAATGCGGTTTAACCCTTGCTTGTCAGTTTGCGTTGTACTCTAATGATGATCATGAAAGGTCGAAACGCATCAGTACGTGTGATTGGTGGTAGTGTTGTTATGTTGTTCGACGACGGGTTAAATACAATGAAATTGGTGTTTACTTCAAGTTCGCAAACATTATTCAAAGAATTGATACAACCCGCACAGTTAATGGTTGATTCCAAACAAGTATTCTATGCATAAATGTGTTTGGTTGTCTTATCCAATCCTATCAATTTGTCTGTACTAATTTATTTTACGTAGGCACACATGTGCATACGCCAATAGGCTGAATCACGCCTAGTTTCAGTTTTTGTCTATAAATTATGAAAAACAACATTTGAATTTCTTTATTTAATACGCGAAAATTATCTCTACTTAGCCAAACCTTTTGTTCTAAGCTGTACGTAAATCGCTTTTTAACAATAATAGGAATTTATTTGAAGCTTCACCTGTGCATTGGAATATAAAACTTTTCCCATAATTTCAACTGTTTTATATTAAAACTAAAAATGAATGAAATGTACCAGCCTGTTTCCTAATTATTCTTGGTATTGTCTGCGGTATAGTATATAATACATTTTACTACATAGATCATGATTTAGCATGGATAAATGGGAATTCTCCGTTTATGCTTAATGTTTTCTCACTTACTTTAATTTAATCAAGGTTTCGATTTTGATATCAACGCCTCACCCATTGTGTGCATAAATTTTCAGTATAAACTAAAAATTTTAATGTGTAGAACAGCCAATTCATCTAGTAGACCGGTTTCGTCTTTATTGGGGACACTTAACGTCCTGTATATAATTTGCCGTGGACAGGGCTCCAACTTAGGCACGTCTGCTTCGGAATATGGTGCTCTAACCACTGAGCCACCCTACCACTGATTTCTCAATAAGGACGAAACCGGTCTACTGGATGCATTGCCTTTTTTGTGCGGCAGGGTGGCTCATTGGTTAGAGCACCATATTCCGAAGCAGATGTGCCCAGGTTTGAGCTCTGTCCACGGCAAATTCTGTACAGTACGTGATGAGTTTCTAATAAGTTCTGAACTGGTCCATTGAATGAATTGCCTTTTTTGTGCGGCAGGGTGGCTCAATGGTTAGAGCATCATACTACGAGGCAGATGCACCCAGGGTCGAGCCCTGTCCACGGCAAATTCTGTACAGTATGTGATGAGTTTCTAGTAAGGACGAAACCAGTCTACTGGAGGAATTTCCTTTCCTACACTATACAATACTTAGTCTATACTGAAATATGTAAGTAATTAATGGGTTAGGTGTTTATATCAAGATTGCAACCTTTATTAATATAATTGTTATCACCGCCCGCGTAACCATTCTTCGTTTAATTATATAAATGGATTCTAAATTTTAGGATTCCCACCCAACTATAAAACTGGGCAAGTATAGTGGGTAAAAACGATTGACCAACATTTATCCACACATTACGCGATTTTGAGGCGAACAATCGGCTCCCACTGATGAACTCTATCGCAGGCGTTAAATGGGTTACGCACTCTATTTAATCGAAATTGTTCTTCTAAGAATATATTCGTTACTATAGACGCCAAACCTTGTGCAGATCGTCATCCGTTTTATCTTTACGCAAGCAATACTTTAGAAATATTTTATGTCCAAATAAATTCAGGCTATTAGTAATACCTTTACGCAAATTTTGTTAAATGGACTAATAAAATCTTCAGAGAAAATTCATTTGCACGTGGTTTCCATCGTTTTTGAAAAAGGCAGCAACTTACGTTTTTTTCTAGTCAAAATGCGCATTTTTATTCCTTGTAAATTATTAAAGATCAATTGATTCATTATTTTTTATTCTTCCTAATATGTTTAATGATCACAGGTATCTCTACGAGAACCAGTTATTGAACCAATGATTGCAGTTAAACGAGGTGCAAATAATAACAATAACACCGCGCGGATGGATGGAACGCTTAAGTGAGTGCACACCTGTTTCATACGCCTAAAAATAGTAATTTAATCCGAAACAATTGTTCGATAAACGCACTTTTGCGTCATTAGCTCAGCTACAGTTTTATCGATCGGTAACTCAAAATGTAGAAATTGATTTTATAATCTTTAATTATGCGACAAGCTCGAAACGAAGAAATCAGCTAGCCCCTTAAGAATGCTTTTATTAGCACACGTAACGTCTTCTAAACATTTATACATCTGTTTTCTCATGAATTTGTAAGCATATTTCGCTCAAGTCAGGCTTTACCTTTCTTGACATTTTTTCCAAGGAAAGGAATTTATTGATTTCAAATTAAACTAATTTGATATTCATAAAGATAGCTATAACATTCTGTCTTTCTTTCATAATTAAGGAATGATTTTGCATGTAACAATTAGTGTGATCGCTATTTGTTGAAAACTACAAAATTTACGTTGTGATATTTTAATAGTTCTTAAGAATCGACAGTGTTGCCAAGCAATGCTGTTGGAAAAAGCCTTACTAAAATCAAGGTTGCGATTTTGATATAAACACCTGACCTATTAAATACACACATTTTTCAGTATAAACAAACAATTATATAGAGTAGAAAAGGCGATACGTCCAGTGGATCGGTTTCGTCCTTATTGGGAACTCATCACGTACTGGCCAAAATTTGCCGCGGACTAGGCTCGAAACTGGGTACGTCTGCTTCAGAATCTGGTGCTCTAAACACTGCGCCACCCTGCCACACACCACACATAAATAACGTAACTGGGTTAATAATTTTTTTCTTAGGTGGAGCTCATATAGCATTCATTTTGAACCAAAGTTCAAATTATCCATTACCAATCTGTCATTATTGAACATAATATACATTATATGGGAAAGTGGTATTGAAATGATCATTTTTATATAGTTCAGCGAACATTGGTTGCGCAGGCGGTGATAAAAATTTCTATAATCAAGGTTGCGATCAAGAAATGTTAATTTGTGTATAAATGAAAATTTTGTGCAGTGTGCGCCAGGGTGGCTTAGTGGTTAGAGAATCAGATTCCAAAACAGACGTACCCAGGTTCGAGCCCTGTCCGCGGCAAATTCTGACCAGTAAGTCTTGAGTTCCCAAAAAGGACGAAATCGGTCAACTCGATGAATTTCCTTTTCTACACTATACAATTCTTTCTTTATCTTGACAAATATATGTACTTAATAGGTCAGGTGTTTATAGCAATTTTTATCACCGCCCACGCAACTAATTTTTGTTTAATGTATTTAGCCTTGTTTCAATGTGCAATTGTCACTATTGGCCAGTATATCGCGCAATGCTTCCGCGTTTCCAGGTTAACTGATATTACCTGGATAAATCTTTTTCTGATAAAAAGTCAACAAAATGTTTCAAAACGTCGAGAAATATGAGTTGAAAAGAAGTTCAAAAAGAGCTATGTTGGACATGAATATACAAACAATATGGCATAAATGCGCATGTTTAATTTGAGTAGTTGATCAGCTAAGGATTTAGTAATACGCTACATTGCCTGATGAACGTGATATGAGAGATTTTATGAATGCCACATTTTATGTTCAATAAGCACTTAAAGACAGTTTTGTGCCCAGGCAAATATGCTGCGTTGAAATCACAGAAAATTTACAAATTGGTCGTGAATTTGAGTTAAATTTTACTCCTTAAGTAAAAGCTATGTTAAATAGTCAATTTGACAATACAATAATACTAAAGTTAGATATGTTTTATTGCGGAAATCTGACGTATAATCAACTAAGTGTTTTTTATTGCATTTCAAGTAGCAAGTTAGTTTTGATAGGATCAAAGGGACATTCCAGAGTCGGAGTTGGGCGGGTGCAATCACATGTACACACTTGTGTGTTTACAGCGTCTCATCAGTATGTTGAACTAGCATTACGCCTTAAATTCACAACATATTTGGTCAAGAGATATGGGGCGGTCAGAGGTCGCCATCACCTAAATTTATGTATTCTAAAAAATTAATAGAGTAAACTTAATATAAAGTATCGAATATTTCGAATTTAAAGCTAACTCTATATGCTTGAAATGAATCAATCGTGTGGAGGTTACCACAGCTATGATTTTAGAGATTGAAAAAATTTCACAAAACTGGAAATCACAATTAGTATGAACACCTGCTATTCCAGGAAGGCTTTACACTCTGGTCTCAATTGGCACCGGTTATTAGATTTCATTGTTAGTCAGCTCCACTTTCAGCGACGCATATAAGTGTGATAACTTTTTTGTTGCGGAGAACTAACGTATATGAGATGGCACTTCTGTTCACACTAAATTTGACGATTTTTTCTCGTCGTATTCCGACTAAATTGTTATTTGTTACGCAATACACCAAACAAAATTTTATATATTCTTTTGAAATGCGAGCTTCAATAAAATTCATTGTACCCTTCCTATGTGCAAAAACAAAAACAAATTTTATCAGATACAAGAAAAAGTTCTTTATCTCCTCAAGTATCTAATCATGAAAATCTCTTTAAAAATAAATTGGAAGGCAAAACAGGATAGAAATATGTATGTTCTACAGATGTAGCATTCAAAATAATTACTAAATGCAATAACAAAAGGGAGCTAGCTAAATACGAAGTCTTATAGATAAACAAATTGCAGCCGGATTTATGCAATCAGAAGAAGCATGTTCAGACATTGATCTTGAACTGGATGTGACGCACGCAATTGATTGGTTTCCGTTTTTTCACGCTCTCTCTCTATGTTTACATATTTCTATCTTGTTTTGCTTTCGAATTTATATACTTTAAGAGATAATGAGAAGGAAATGTTTCTTGTATCTGATAAAATTTCTTTTTGTTTTTGCACAGTGTTTTGTACAGTGAATTTTATATATATTGAATTTCATCAACTCAGGATAAATCTCTTCTAGCTTTTTTGTTGAATGATAGCTTGTCTACCACAAAATTGAAATGACTGCTGTCGATTGAGTTTACCATATAAGGAATTGTTGGACTGGCAATTATAAGAATTTTTCTATTCTCAGTTTTAATAAAATTTAGATTATATACAAATTCATAGTGTTGATACCCGTTACAGGTTTGTCACTTTGTGTATGTTGTAAGTTGGCTTGTAGTTAAATATTTTATATGAAGCTAACTTTGATACTGCTTAAATACACATACGTATAGGAGACTGTACCGTCCAATTGTTTAATTTTCTTGATCAAATATATAGTAGGCTTTGGGCATACTACTGGTTCCTATAGATAAGTCGCAATAACGCACGAAAAATATATTTCCATGAGGTTATAACGTTTGTTCGCGCTGCCTTTGGCATATCTTTCTGATACTATTAGACAAATTTTAATTGTTTGTCAAGTCACAGTTGTGGCAATGTATAATTTCTGCTCCCGCCCGGTTAAGATCAACGTAGGCTGGTTGTAAGGAGATATAATACAAGAGAAAAATTAAGAAACCGACTAGTTCAATCCGGTCACTAGTTAATAATTCACCTATGTCACATCTAGTAAAATAGCTAAGATAATGTGGGCCAATGCTCTGTAGAAAAATTAACTCACATATCCCGCTTACCAGGCTACTGAGACTACTATGGTAGACGGTTGGAAACTTTCAAGGCATATACCAGCCAGTTTGTTGCTTCACACCACAATTCGCAAAATCGGTTATTTTATAACACCTCATTGTTTCCTTCACTTGCATAGGCCTAAATCTATGGCAATCCAGCTACAATTTCCTTATTGACGTTCGTTCTTATTGAACCCTCTCTACGAATGATCTTGATATCAGATAATTCGTGTCATTTTTAATTTATTTTTCTCAAATAAATAACTATATATGGATAATTTTGTACGAAATCATTTTCACAGACACTCAAAATACGAATTCGAGATTTTCAGTTTGAAATTTTTTTATACGTTAATTAATCGTCACGTAAACAACCAATTTGTTTTCCAGGAAACTTTATTAGTTCATGAACTAACAAGATTTTTTTCTCCAATAAATGCTAATAAATGTAGAAATTATAATCACCGTAATCTTTGCAAATTAGTTACAAACGCGAAAATTTGCGTAGTTTATTGGTAAATACTCATATAACAATCAATTTTTGTCGAAACACCTACTATTTCAGATATGCAAATCATTCTGAGAATATCTATATTCAGTCAAAAATGCATGCTTAAACAAACACAAATTTAAATCGTGTTTGCAATGTTGATCGGAGATGTTTTTTAGCGTATTTAGCTGCAGTGGTTTTGTAAAACGTTTATGTTATGCTATTTTATAAACAGGCGTAGTAATCAACTGTCAACGTAATTGTTATTAGGCTGTCACATTAAAAATCCATTCGAGCACGAAAGCAAGTAATGGGTATTCACGTTGGTTTCCGTCATGTCATGATACTATTCGGCTGCCTCATAAATCGCACTGCAATTTCACAGTACCTTTTGACAAAAATCAATACATGCACGATGTATAATGCTTGCAAATTCCATTATACATGCTATTAACGTGTCTCATTGTCAGATTTTGCAAAAAATAGTTGCATATTTTATAAAAGTAAGTGACTAAATAAGGTTTGCGTACTTTAAATTAGCTCTAACCCAATTGTAAGCTCCAACTTCTAGTAGACACCCATGAACTGTGCATAACTGAAATGTCCACTTCAATTTTTTATGCAGTGGTTAACATAACTATTTTGCAACTTTTTTCCACATTCGTATAAGTTTTCCATTTATGCAATAATTTTTTGCGCGAGTTTTTCAAAAGGGCCGCTTGTTCAATACGAAATCAGATACCTTTTGCTGCCACCAACGAAGAATAATATATTTAATTATTAATTTTATTCGTTGCTTTATTGAAATATGTTTCAAATTCATTGTTGTATTTGCGCAAATGTAAAGGCACGCCAGTTCATATTTTGATTAATAGATTAATCTCCTCCGGATTTCTATGGCACACATCAGCAGCACATATTCCCCCACCGAATCAGCCAATGGTTGTGGCTATTCAGCATAACGAATAATAATTTAAGCAGCATGATTAGGTTCAATAGAAAATATACGGCAACTTTGCCAGAGATAATTGAAGAAATCTGATCTGCACGATATTCCATTGATAAAGTGTTCAACTGGTAAGCAAAGCATGTTTCAGTCAGATTTGCCAGCTGAGGACATTTTCCATGTAAGCTCAGTGAAGCATGCGTTAGTACTCGTCAGTAGGATGTCGAATATTTCTGCAAAACAGAATGCTTCCACATTATCCAAATAAAGGTTAGTTTGATGTAAACACCAGTCCCATTATATGCATAAATCTGTCAGAATAAACCAAACATTTTATAATAAATAAAAGGTAACTAATCCATTCTACTGTAAAGTAGGCGTGCCCAAGTTTCGAGCCTTATCCGCGGTAATTCTTTACTCCAATCTGGGCACGTCTATCTCGGAATATGTTGTTCTAATCACTAAGCCACACTGCCGCATACTAAAAACAGTTTTCAGTTATATACCAACTAATGTTTATTGGTTAGCTTTTACTTTGAGTGGAACCCATTTAGCATAACTTTTGACATGAATTTCTAATTAACCACCCCCCAAATCTGTCATTTTAGAACAGAAACCACGCTAACTAGGGACGCATTATTGAATTGAGCATATATATATGTACACATATATATATATATAGAAATGAACACTGGTTGGGAGGGCGGTGATAAAAATTATTGAAATCAAGGTTGCTATCTTGACATAAACACCCGTCCTATTATGTGCAGACATTTGTCAGTATAAACTAAGCGTTGTACAATGTAGAAAAGGAATTTCATTCAGTAGACCGGTTTATCCTTATTGGGAACTTGTCACGTACTATCCTTCTGGTCACAAATGAACTAATTTGTTACTAGGTTCGCAAAACCTAATACATACGTGCATATATATTAGATCTCCGCAACAAACAGTATTTAACTGTTATATATTGAATTCAATGATGTCATGCTTACCGTGAAATGTGATAACTGATATCATTCAAGGCCAAAGTGTATGGATTTACTGGAGTAACAGGTGTTCAGAAATAGTTCTTATTCTCAATTTCGGTGAACTATAGCAAACATTGATATCCATCATGTTGGTACCATGTACCGACTTGGCAACCATAGTGTCAGTATCATGTACCTTTTCGGTGCAATAATGTTGTTATCGGTTACTGATACAATAGCCATAGTGTTAGTATCCTTTACAGACTCGGTATATATATTACATAGTGTGAGTTAACGTTGAAGTCGCATTGTCGAGACTATAGATGTTTGCTACTTTACTGCAGGTGTACACATTCGTATAGGAGATTATACCGTCCTATTATCCCACATTCCTCACCCAAATATATAGTGGTTAAAGGGCGTAATACCGGCTCCTACTGATGAGTCTCCAGTAAGCACGAAACAAATGTGCATGAGATTATACTTTCCGTGCATGCTGTCTTTGGTTTATCCTTCTGGTCACAAGTGAACTAATTTATAACTAGGTTCGCAACACCTAATACATACTTGTCACGCACTACTCAGAATTTTTCGCGGACAGCGCTCGAACCTGGGTATGTTTGCTTCGGTATATGTTGCTCTAACCACTGAGCCAAACTGACGCACGATACACACAATTTTTAGTTATATAAAAATATTTTTTGTTTAGCTTTTCTATTAGGTGGGGTCTATAGTGTATCTCTTAAGACATAAAATTCAAACTATTCTCACCATTTCTATCATTATGGAACAGACACCACTCTACCTGGCAAGGTGTTATTGGATTAAACATTTGTATAATTAAACGAATAACATGTTAGTTAATTCTTCCAAGATATATCACACTTTTTTCTTTTCCGCAATTGTAACTGCGTCCTGTGTCAGACATGATCACGATTAGAATAAGTATCCACGCACAACGGTAACAAAAGCTACCAAAATATGAATTAAGTTGTTCAGCAAGGTAAATTTACATTCATTTAATGGCTCGCTGGCCTGAAGAATGAATTTTTTTCGAACGAGTCTGATCGCATTTATGCTGTTCCTATGACTTCAATATTGTATAAGATGGCAAGTGCGATTCATCTGTTAGATCTGCTTTGTCCTTATTTATCTGAACTTCCGCGTTTACGAGTTCGCGGCTTCTGTGACTCAGAGAATATAAGCTAATCGACCCTGAACCAAACGTCCATGGGTTCAAAACTGCCGTGGCATTTCAGGCTATTGCTGATGACTGGCTTGCACGATCAAAACCGTTAAAGATAGTGAAATTCATTTGCTGTTTTTGGCTATGATTAGTTTATGGCGACAATGCTCATAAACAAATTCTCTCCGTATATTAAACAGATAATGATTGCGCGGATGGTGATAATAATTGCTTAAATCAAGTTCTCGAGCTTGATATAAACACAAATCCCATTCCACTTTACCAGTCGCACAACATAGAAAAACTACAGTCCGTCGCGCACACTGACGTGTTTCGACTTTCCATGATCATCATCAGTGTACGACGACAAACTGACTAGCGAGGGTCAAACAGCAATTCATATATAAAGAAACCAACAGTAGATATGTGGCTCCATAATACCTTTGGCTTGATTACAAAAGCTTCTAATCTCCGAATTCTATGAAACAAATCAAAGCAATATCCGTGTATGGCCAAAATAATTTATTAAACACTAGAAGAATATATATGCAAGATTTATTAGGTGTTCAACTTAACAAATTAGTTCAGCAGTTTACAGAACTTATAATGTATTATGAAATTTAAACAAATTAGTTCACAGGGGATAAACCAAACATCAAAGTATAATCATTCGTTTCGTGCTTATGGCGACTGGGGAGCTATTACAACCACTATATATTTGTAGAAGAATGTGGAAAAACAAAACAGCACAATTGAATAACACATATAAAGTCACAACACACCACGCTAACTACATATATAATATATATATATATATATATATATATATATACTGGATATATGATATATATATATAGACGAAATTGATATGGTTGGCATCGATATGTGGTAAGCAACGTGATTAATACTGTATCAAGGTTGCTAAATCTTGCACATAAACTCATCAGTATAACATAGAATCTTTTTTTCAATCCTTCTGGTCACAACTGAGCTACTGTTCGTGACCAGAAGGATAAACCAAAGGCAGAATGAACGAAAAGTATAATCTCATGCACATTCGTTTCGTGTTTACTGGCGGCTCATCAGTTGCTGTACACTTTTAAATTGGATGCACTGCGTAACTTGGGTAGCGAATACGTTCAGCTGCATGGTTCTGAACCAGATGTTAGCAGTTGAAATTCTCGACATTCGCAATTCTCGTTGGTATTTATGAGTGCTCCAAAAGGAAGATTCCGTTACATTCGTAGATTTTTGCTGTTTTTCCATTAATACGTGAAATAGAGATCAGGAGCAAAGTTGACAAGCGCCTCTCACTTAACTATGCTTATCTTTGCAATGTCTCAATATGGATTTCTTCTGCGAACTCAATTTAGAACCTGCCTGTCCAGAGACAGTACTGCAAGAATTTATTACACATCTGCTAGCCTTGCAGCCTTGTTAGTATAGTCTTTATTTTTGTCTAGTTTGACTCCACTTTTTGTATCTTATGCAATAGTTAAAATTAATATTTTCAACAGTTTCGAAATTCATATGCAGATCTTGCGTAGTATAAAACGAGAAGAAAATAGCACTACCAGCAATATGGAATGTGAGTTATCGTTGATTTCTGTGCAGGTGTGGCATCTTCTGATAATTTCCTGTAGAAGGTGTTGATTTATCCTTGTTTCAGTCCACTTTTGATCTTTTGATTTATTTAGAGTTACAGGTACATGGTAATTTGTATTAGCCTTATGGTGCGAATTTATATACGCAAGCTGGTTTATTCGCTAGCGATTAGCCTGTCTTCAGTACTATACTATAAGGGAGTAACGTAATCATTGGATGATGTAATCATACGAACCTATAGTTGAATCAACTACATGCACACAGTGTTAATACATAAGGTAGGCATGTGTATTTATTTAAACCTCGTAGTTATGGTTCTTATTACCTTATTTACAACTTTTCTTTTATTATTTCTGTAGGCTAATTTATTTATTATGTACACTTTATTGCTTTCAGATTAAATGTATTGAATTTAAGTAGGGAAGTCAACATTTTATTGGCTCAAATGTTTGAAAAACACACACACACACACACACACACATATATATATATATATATATATATATATATATATATATATACTGGACCTTTGATAGAACCGAAATTATATGACATCATGCATTTGCTACGATTGCACAATGTAAACATTGCTTTTAAATCGAATCAGCACCATCTAAGATAACATAGAATCTTTTTTTCAAGCGGATCAACAAGTTAGTGAGGTCACATACGTGCAAAATTCGAAAGAGTACTATTGACTTTCGCCAAATTTTTCCACAATGATGAGCATTCATGACAATGGATAAACATGATTATAATTGCAGGTATTAATTTATATAGATATGACTGATCTCTCGACGTGACAGTGGCGTCCCACATCACTTGAGATCGTGTATAAAATTTGGTTAAGCTATTTTTATGCATTCGTATATTGAAATGCAAAAAATTATCATGCCTGGTAGTATTATTTTATTATAAAGCTGCTTTATAAAACACAATTAAAAAATGTAATTTTATTTTATCCGGGGCTCAACACGACTGTTATATCTGGTGCTTTATTCCACCAAGTTTTCGGGAAGCTAGGGGATAATATGGGATTAAGCTCATAGGAGGTACAACAAACAGGAAGCGGAAAACGTACATTCTAAAGCATGCACAAAAGTGCATACAGACATAAACAATTCACCATTTTATATTCAAATCATGATCAAACTTCTTTGGTTTATTAAGAATTAGGGATTAAGGGTATTGCATACAACAGCCTCCGCGGTGCGTAATTCTTCTTCATCTCTGGTTTGAAGAAAGCTCAATAATTCACCTCATTTGGAGTTTGATCATTATAAGCAATATTTTCAGCTATAGCGAAGACATTCTCGACAATGCCAGGTGTTTTAAGTATAAACTGTTAGGACAGCGTCGTAGTAATGGATTTACTGTTCAATCCATGTCGGCTTTCGAAATATTCGCCTTTTTAGGATCTCATTTTCATGTCTCAATAGCAGTACGACAAGGAAAAACGACTTTATAGGCTGAGGGTTTTCGTGTTGACAAGTAAACTGAACGCGATTTTCTACATTTTTATAATATTTGAGCATGTCATTCTTTTTTATATATTCATTTATGATAATAAATTTATCATCAACATAGCTCGGATATGTATGACTTTATTATTGAATAAGATTTTGTAGTTTTGTTTCTTTCCAGATAGATCATGTAGGTATTAGCTAGTAGACTTCCTAAATGACTGGCCATCAATTCAATGTACTAAAACTAAAGTCTTAATTGATCTCTTAATTCAACATTTATTCAAGGCTAATGGTTGCCCTCCTCATTTAATAGATACAACAATGAGGGACATGGTGAAGAAATTTAATCCTAGTTTGAGATACATAAAAGCGGATAAGGAGAAGGAAGAGCGGAAGGTCATGGTATTACCGGACTCTGTATTAAGTAGGAAAGTGAAATCAATAGCTTTAAAATACAATATAAGGACCGTTTTAAAACAGCCCCTTACACTAGGCACTATACTCCCTAACCAAAAAGAAAAGATTGAACCCTTAGAAACACCAGGAGTGTATGAGATCCCATGCAATGATTGTAGTCTCAAGTATGTTGGTGAGGCCATGCGCCCAATCAAAGTAAGAAGAGGTGAACATAAAACTGCGTGTAAGTATGGACATATTGCTAAATCTGATCTTGCTCGTCATGAAATGGAGACTGGGAATACTATCAACTGGGAGGAATGCAAACGCATAGCAATATGTAGTCGTAATAGGGTGACGAGATTGATTAGGGAATCTATAGAAATTAAATCTAGAGATAATATTATGAATGAAACAGCTGTTGAAAAATTTTTAGGTCCGATTTGGAATACCGCATTAGCTAATGGCAGGAAAAGGTGATTGCATGAATTGGAAACTGAAGCTAGCTCCAGTAAAAGATTAAGAACATCAGATTAAGATTGACTAATTAGTTGGCTTATTGTTCAAGTAATGAATGATTAATTATCATGAATATAGTCTTTCAAATTTTCATCTCTAACTATTCGTTTGATTTTAAAACAGTGATTTCAACCCTAATTTTCTGTTTTGCACCCCCATCCTACATATTGAAATTATTCTAATAATACAATATTGATAAGAAATAATTTGTCTGACACGTGCAAAGGGTAAGTTAATTTCTTTTGAATGCAGTTTCATTTAGATGTACGTACATGTGTATCAATAATATTTTATAGAAGTTTTTTAGTTATGCATACACATGCACATGCGTGGCGTGCGCCTATTTAATGGTATGCCAATAACTGTTATTAACTTGTCTATCTTGAGTACAACCCTAGTGGTTTGAAATGAAATTTAACATGTGCATTGGTCTTTCGGACTTCTAGTTTTATCACTCATGGCATGTGTTTATGACGAGTGTTTCTGAATTATTGGTCTCCCCCACCTGAAAGTGAGGGCCATCTCAGTTACGTCATTTAACATTGAGTGTGTAAAACGAATAGTTAACGCATGAAATTGATAAATTATTATTCAGCCACTTTGGTCTAAATTAGTTAGATGAAAACAACAGTTATGAAAATGCACACACACAGATGTGACACGCGAATATCTAATGAAAGGTTAGTCTGAAATATAAATATTATGGCTAGATGAAATAACGCGCTTGCTCCTTTTGTTTCGTTCGTTAAACTTGTGTGGCAGATTGAAACGGATGAAGGCCTACGGTAAGTGAGCCGAAATATTTTGCAAAAACAAATCTACTGAAACAATGAAAGCTGCGTTAGTCAAAACGCAGATCAGGTAATTTCATCAACATAGCTCGGATATTTATGACTATATTATTGAATAAGATTTTGTAGTGTTGTTTTCTTTTCCAGACAGATCATGTGGGTATTAGCTAGTAGACTTCCTAAATGATTGGCCATCAATTCAATGTACTAAAACTAAAGTCTAAATGGATCTCTTAATGGACGGTGCATTCAATTGAAATACACATTTAAAGTAGATTAATTTATTCCTAAAACATGCAAGTCTTTCACAATATGTATCAATTTAAAGAAATGAACCAGTTAGCAAAAATTGACGCTCTCGGGTCAAAATTTCTCGAATTCTGTTCTTTTTCTTTCATATTGCCTAACTTTTTTCTCTGCGTAAAATCTTTAGACTCAATTATTATAACTGTTGACCAATGCGTAGATGGTCTTATAAATTGAGGAAAAGATATACTAGCTGCTAAGACAAGGAGGTATATCAGTTCTGCTTTGTGGATCTTGGCTTAACGTATGTATTCAGCTATGCATTCATTAGCAAAGTAACTTGCCCCTAGCCAAAATTTTAATTCCAAATCGCAAATAATAAGCCAAGCTTTTGCCGTAAATATGTTTTGTTCCGTAATGAAATTGTGACCGATCCAAGAGATTAAACTTTAAATTTCTTTCACGGTTTTTGTCAACTCATGTTATTGTAGTCTGAAGTAGTATGCACGATCTTCAGAGGTAGCCTAGAGACCAGAAACTGGTGACTTTATTCTCATTTTGCTGCAGGAGAAACCTCATTTTCCAGCAGGCTGAGGATACTGAGCTGCTGATTTTTGTCGTCTGTTTCTATTTAATTATCTTGCCATTGGTGTACCCAGCAAGGCGTTTGTATTCACTATCTTCAATTCTTGTCACTTTGCCATGATTTATTTTGCACTTTGTGTTGTTTGGTGGCCTCACATTCTGCGTGCTGCTTAGGTACGCCTTTCTATTTGGCTAGATCAAAGCTTTGTGCCATTCCTCCTTCATACACTGGTTGCTAGCCTTTCTAATGGTTATGCGGCTGTGTAACCTGAGTTTTTTCCAATTTAATAATGTGGATCAAGGAAATGAAAGTGGCAACAACGCAGTTAACGTGGACGTGCTGCCTGTTTCATTAACAAACATTTCTCACACTTGATAAAATGAGTTAATATTTCATTGATATTCATTACGTCATTATCCTACTCCTGTGGATAACAAATTACATCTGTCCTGTGTATGAAATAAACATAACGACATGCTTCTTCCATCATCAGTCTTTATCACGACACGAAAAGGTGACAATTGGAATCCCTCAAACCAAGATTTATATCAAAATTGATTTTAAAAGCTAAATTGTGGTTCTGACCACGAGTGGTCTAGCTTTCAACGTACTGGTCGAGAATTTCGGCGGTACAATCTCATTACAGTCAGTATTATACTTAGATAATATTTGTAGCGAAGAGCTAATATTCAACCAGTTGTATATGAGGTGTTGCGCACCTAGTAAAAAATTACTTCGCACAGGACAGAATAATAAACCAAAGACAGCATGATCGAAAAATATAATCCCGTGCCCATTCGTTTCGTGCATAATGGCGACTCATCATTAGGAGCCGTTGTTGCATCCTATGCCGGCTATACATTTTGGTGAGGCATGTAGGATAATTGGCATTTATAATCTCATATATGAACGTATAAACCTGCAGTAGTAGAGCTAACTTCATATACAGTTTTGAAAATATGGCTTCAAAGCCAATTCACTATATATGCTATACGCCGATCCTGTAAATGGTATCAACATTATAAATGTTGAGTCGGTACCGGATACGAACATTATGGTTGTCCAATGGTACACGGTAGCAATAATATGGTTGCCAACTCAACACATGGTACCAACACAATGGATTTCAGGATTTGCTAAATTTCACCAAAATTGAGAAATAAGACTACTTCTGAACAATTGTTTTTTTCTCTGGCCTAGACCGATATTAGTTACTACTTTCCGAGTTGAATAATAAATGTAACAGTTAGATACTATAAAACAATAATTGATTGCGCGGGTGGTGGTAACAATTCTTTAAATCAAGTTTGCGAGCTTGAAGTAAACACCAATCCCATTGTTTTTAACCAGTCGTCGAACAACATAACAAAACTACCGCCAGCCGCAACGCACTGACGCGTTTCGACCTTCCATGTTTGTTGCTGAGACCTAATGCATATTTTATTTTGTATTAGGTATTGTGCACCTAGTGACAAATTAGTTCAAATAGGACCGAAATATAAACTAAAGTCAGCATAAACGGAAAGTAAAATTTCAAGTGCACATTAGTTTCCTGTTTTTTGGCGGCTTATCAGTAGGAGCCGGTATTACGCCATATTCCCACTATATATTTTGGTGAAAAAGTTGTGGAAATTGGATGGAACAATTTTTTAGAGCTATTGTCTATTATACTTTATTTGCATCTATTACTATTACTTTAATGATGGCATAATAATACAGATGCTTATTTAGAATAGCTACATAACTTTGATAAAAAAGAAAATTGCCAAAAATCGTTTTTGTTATTGAATCTATTGAAAGCAGTCAGGCTGTCATACCTTCTCATTAGAGTTCTTGTGAGACGACTGTGATGAAATTCTGAATATCTTCTTGCAAAATTTATTTAATCTATGAAAGCTGGTCTATGCATTTAGGTCGAATTTACATCGTGATCTGAAGCTGACCAAGCGATGTGAAAATGGTTGTAGTTAGTGCTCGTTGCTTAATTCATAAATATTGCATTACTGGTGTTTATTTAAAGTCCGCAGATTGAAGTTTAGTCCTACATTTATATATATATATATATATATATATATATATATATATATATATATATATGTATATATGTATATTAGTTATGATGTTTTGGCATTTTAAATGAGCAGCCTCGTCAGTTTTAAAGATGCAATAGAAGGATAGCTTTTAACTCTCGTATGTTTAATCTGCACACGTTGCATTGTTCAGCACAATCAACATAATCGTTTATCACGGAAATGTAGTTTTAAAGCCTGTAACATCAAATTTCAACACTAAAATAATACCTATTTGGTCAAATATTGCTTTATTATCATAATGTTTAGAAGATTGCACTAACCAAGGATTCCACATCAATTAACTTTACATATAATATCTTTGAGGTATATTTTGGTTTCTAATGATGAGAATTCAGTAGCCTTGAAAATTAAGTTTTTTGGTACTGGTATGCTAAGTTTGCTGACTTGAATATATTTTCACAAAATGATTTTAGATTCACCACGTCAATTACAAACAAGCATATATGAGAAACGATCGTTTCAAATAATATGATACTTCGCAAACAAGAATATACACATTTTCATTGTTTACTTAATCTATGTAATGAGAACTACAGATATTTATTCATCACCAGAAAGAAAATCTAACAAGTAAGTATATTACTGAAAATCGTGTGTAGTGCGTGGCAGGATGACAAAATGAATACAGTCAGATTCCAAAGCAAATATGCCCCCGGTTGGAGATCTGTCCGCGTCACATTTCTGGAAAGTTCTTGAAGAATTCCTAGTAAAAATGAAATTGAATTACTGGATGAATTGCTTTTGCTATTTTATATAATATTTAGTTTATAATGACAAATTTATAAATAATGAGATTGGCGTTTATACCGAGCCTGCATCCTTGATTGAATTAATTGTTAGCACCTCCCGTGCGGTACATGGTTTTTTAAGTTATATAAATTAATAAAATGTTTAAACTAAATTATTTTATTTTTAATTTAAATTGTGAAATAAATTATTTATAAAAACCTAATTTTGTTATAAATTAGGTCTACAAAATACTGGTATATGCTACCAACAGAATACATCAATTTGATAAAAGAGGTATATGGAGAATGTCTTTGTTCTGCTATTTTTTGTAGGGAATGAATTAGCCGCAAATGAACAACATCAAATTTTTTTATTTTATATTCTTTTCATAGTTACTAGTAGTAGCATAGCAAAAAAACTATAATTTTGTCGGACAGAAATCTGAAATGGTGATATGCCTTATTTTCATGAATATATTTTAGCATAACATCTGACTACATCCTTATGTTTTCAGTCGAAACGCGTCAGTGCGTGCGATTGGCGGTAGTTTTGTAATGTTGTCTAACAAATGGTTAAATACAATGGGATTGGTGTTTAATTCAAACTCGTAAACTTGATTTAAAAAATATACACTCTTCATTGAAACGTCGAATAATACTCTAAAAATTGCAGTTTTTGTCTCGTTTTACGGTCGCCTTAACGACGGTTTTTAAAAAGTGCGATATTTTTGGTTAGCGCAAGACTGACAAAAAACTAATACAGGATGAGTCGGAAAGAAGAGGACAATTGTGATGTGGCAATATTGAATTAAATCCGACATATTCAAATTTGCCAGCATAGAACCGTTTTACCTTTCTGGGTGTGTTCATTTAATCATTCAGTTTTTGATTTGTTACATTGCGTGAAATGGAATGATTTTGTGCTGTGTGGAAATTTTATCGTAGATTCCATAGTAGAGTCATGCACTGACTTCAATTTTAATGACAGCGATTACTGTCAGGTGAGGTTATTCATAAAAATGCAGTGAATATCTATTTACCTTGGAGATTAATTTGTTTTTCGTATTTGTTTTCTTCTGCTTCAGGTGGCATCGTTATTAGTTATTTTTAATATATTTTAACAACAAGCCGATATGAATTCATTTTCTGGACTATTCAATTTAGAATTAAGGTGCGTTTCCAGACAATCTGTAGATTGATTGCAAGTAAAATTTCATTCGTATTGGGTAAATCGTCCGCAATAGCCTCAATGCCATTACATAGTTATAAGTTCTCTCTTTTTTAGATGATTAAACAGCGTGAAAACGTAATTACAATATGCTTTATTAGATTTAGTTTGTACACGTAGCTTCACAATTAAGGTTACAATCTGTGACAACAATGTGCGCATCAAATTTCATTCATATCCTGTTTTTTTTAAAGGCACAAGACAGTTTAAAGCAAATTAATAAGATCATCGTCTACACATAGGACATACGCAGGTAATGCGCGAAGAGTGCGATCTGAGTTACTATGACTAATTTTAGACTATATAAACTTAAGCAGATCATTTAATTTAGTGCTTTATTATTTCTCTTACAAAATGTGCCAAGTTTATTCTTTTGGTGATTTTATCTTTCTCAGGTGAATAATCAATCAGTTTCATCCGCCTGGCGTTACATCGCTTTATGAATCACACCAGAAAACATATTTATTAATTCTAATGCATAAATCCTGAGAAATTAGGATGTCAACGTGGTTTAGGATCGCGTTCGGGGAAAACTATACGTGGGGCACTTGGCGTAGCTATTTCTATATTTGCAAACAGGGATTTTCTTGACACCAAATAATTCTCAAATTTCGTATAAATTGTTACCGTTGTAAAACTTTAGCCGCATTCAATTTGTTTTAGACACTAGATCTTTGCATTTATTAACGTAACTCCGGTGGTAAATAATTTTTATACCGTTGTTATCCATTTGAATTAGATTTCTCCCTAAAGGCCAAACTATACTATTTGTCATAACCAGCGAACAAAATTACCTTTTGAACCGTTTTTTGCTTAATTAACTAGAACAAGTAGCGGTCTTCCACCTCCTAGACCAATATGCCCGCCGGTCCTAACAGCACTCGACTATCAGGCATTCCGCAATGACTACGAGCTAGCAAGCCCCGTTGTTATCCAACAGGCCTACGCAAATCGCAACATGGATTTCGATGGAGCATCCGCGGCGTCTGAAATAAGCATCAGCGATGACGGCCATATGCGAAGATCCAGTCTGAGGCCAAACGACGCCTATTATCCTAATGCAAAAGCCAGCAATCAGCCGATGCTGAGTTCAAAGATGCCGAGCGAGTCTGACCAGCAGCATCTGGATTCATTTAACAACTATGATATAAGTGAATACGAGAACATGCCACGCCGGGACCGTTTTGCAAAGGTTAGTTTGCGCAACAACGCTTAACAATACAGTTTTTATTTTGCGATTTGCTCCTGAAAGAAACCGTATAGTCAAACAAATGATAACCGCCTTAGACAAGATAGAATTCTTAAAATAAATGCCTTCTTACCATAAGTCTACTCAAAATACTAAAGACTCAAATACTTTGTCATGAGCAAACGAGACATCAGCTCAAATGTATTCATATAACAATCTCTAAACAGTTAATTTTTTTCACTTACGTGATAATCGAGACGAAACTTAATTAAACACAAGTCCCATTTTTGACTAGTCACTTCTTTAGTGCAGTAAAACTCAAGGAAATTATGCTAACGCAGGTATTTCAATCGCAGAAGTAGTTTCTCCGGAGACGGCAAAACAACTTTCTAGCCTTTGTTGAATCTCCGTGATTTGTGCTCGCGGGTTGTCGCTTTGCACTATCAGTTTCGCAAAGATTCGATTGATTCCAATTTCCAAGCACGCATCAAGTTCGTCTTCGATGTGGCTGTGTGCTGATTCGTCCCTCTTCTCAGAAGGTTTCAACATTGTTCATACTACGATCTAATCTTCGTTGATTGGCTTCGTTTCGGTGCGATATTTCCAGTACCATTCTCAGGCCTCTAATCACACACAACCCCTCACAGTTCAATGCTCACAATAGCAGATTTAAACAAATTTTGTAACCTCGTTCCGACACAGTTCTATTTATATTTTAATTATTTGACTCATTAATATTTTTAAACAAAGAATCGGTCTCCGTAACTAAACTCTATATATGAATATGCATGGAGCACATGAACATACTCACTCAACAACTATATATATATATATATATATATATATATATATATATATATATATATATATATATATATATATATATATACTACAAATGGCAGACTAACACTTACCTTATCTTAAATTCCCGGTATACATAATTTCATCTAGTTTGCAGAATGTTAATTAGACGGCGGAGAGAAATTATCGAACATATGTGGTATAACTGAAATGTTTCTATGTCACGCTTTGCGCAACCATTCAAGAAATGTATAAAGTTCTAGCCTAACAGTTGTTTTTCTATGTAAAGCTACTGGTTAGATAAAGTGGAGTTGGTGTTTCAATCCAGCTAGCAAACTTGATTTAAAAACTGTTACCAGAATCTATGCAATCAATGATTGTATAATTGTATTACCTATATAAATATGTGATGAAAGCTGCAAAAATATTAATATTCCTGACTGCATAGGAAGTGTGCAACCGACATTTCCGGTTCAGCACAATATATTTAAAAAGAATTACTAGTGGTGAGAGCCGTATTTCAAATTAAGTTTCAATATATACGCATTGAAGTTTTATCCTCGTTATCCAGGTTGCAGTCGTGCTCTAATGATAATCTAGGAAGGTCAAAACACGTCAGTAAGTGTGACTCACGGGAGTTTTAAATGTCGCGTGACTGGGTAGCTTCAATGGATTTTTGTTTAGATCAAGCTCTCAAACTTGGTTTAAATAACTGTTATCATCACCCGCGCAATCAGTGACTTTTCAATAAAACTAAATTAGGCATTATATAATCGATTAGTAAAAGAAGGGCTTGTTTTCCAGAATGAGTTCAATGAGCTCATCACAAATCTTGGTCGAAATCATTAAATTATACGGCATCGAATCGTGCCCATTGGCAATATTACTTTAGATGTCTTTTCGCGTCATTTTAGTCCTCCTAAACGTCCCTTTTCTGTTGTAAATATCCTTTTAAATCTGTAGCTATGTTATAATGCAATACAGCAATAGCCTTGTTGACGATATTTGTCCGTTGTCACCTTGCTTTATAATTTAAATTGCCTAGTAAGCAGGTTAAACAATAAATGATTGTGCGGGTGGTGCTAACAATTCTTTAAATCAAGTTTTAAGTAATCACCAATCCTATTGTATTTAAACAGTCGTCGAACAACATAGCAGAACTACCGGCAGCCGCAACGCACTGACACGTTTCCACCTTCCTCGATTTAAAGAACTGTTATCACCACCAGCGCAATCAATTGTTGTTTAATTTTATTGGTTATATATGTGTGTGGCGAAAGCTCCAAACAGCTAATATTTGTTATCGTATAGAAATTGTGCAGCTGATATGTCCAGTTACGTACAATTTATGCAAGACTAATAGAGGTGAGAGCCACATATATAATTTTGCTTTTCATATATATGCAATGCGGTTTGATCCTTGTTGGTCAGTTTGCCGTCGTAGTCTGATGATGATCATGGAAGGTCGAAACGCGTCAGTGCGTTGCAGCTGGCGGTAGTTTTGTTATGTTGTTCGTAGACTGGTTAAATACAATGGGGTTGGTGTTTACTTCAAGCTCGCAAACTTGATTTAAAGCATTGTTACCACCACCCGCGCAATCAATTATTGTTAAATTGTATTGTCTATATATGTATATGTGGCGAAAGCTGCAAACAGTTAATGTTCGTGACTGCATAGAAATTGTGCAGCCGACATTTCCAGTCAAGATCAATGTATGCAAGACTGCTAGAGGTGAGAGCCGCATATCTAACTTTGATTTCCATATATATTCAATGCGGTTTGATCCTTGCTAGTCAGCTTCCGTCGCAGTCTGATGATGATCAAGGATGGTCGAAGCGCGTCAATGCGATGCGACTGGCGATAGTTTAGTTATTTTGTTCGACAACTGGGTAAATACAATGGGATTGCAAACTCGATTTGAAGAATAGTGAACATGATGATATTCAAGACGGTATCCTTACTGTTTGTTGTTTAGATAGGTCTTTCTACCTAGGCTAGATTCAACTTCACTTGAATAAATATTCGTTTTCTGTTCTTTGTTTATTTTATATAGTAATGTGTGCATAGGTGTTTCATGATGAAATTATGCTGATCGTAGAAATGATGACAATTTCATTAATATTTCATGAAACGACATATAGAACCAAATAAATATATGCAAGAATATAAATTTATATAGGTGCCTTCTTGGGGATAGCTGGCAGTGTGCCAAGGAAATATTGAGTTTTGCCGTTCATCGACCTATAAACGTACTGCAAGCCATGACAGAGTACAAGTTGGTAAACAACAAAAATGTAATTAGTGAAAATATTGAATTTAAATGTGCTTTATAGTTCAGGTAATTAAAATTTCATTGTGCATTTGGTGGGAGAAATTATTTAAATAAAGTTTGCGAGTTGCATATAAAAATCAATTCCATTGTATTTGACCAGTACACAACAAAACTGAACTACCACGAATCATACGTACTCATGCGCTTCAAAGATCTATGATAACCTTCAAAGCAGGATAGTAGGCCAATTGGCGAGGACCAAAACCAAATACATATGAAAGGAAGGCAAAATTTGATATGCCGCTCGCATCTTTTAGAGTTTCGCATACACCGTACATGACGGAAATGTCACTGCACAATTTCTATGCAATCATAAATATTAACCTGTTGTAGCTTTCGTCACATATATATTGGTAATACAATTAAACGATCATTGATGGCACGGTTAAAATTGAATTTGCTTGCTCAGTATTACCAAGTTAGAGTCAAAAGCGAATTATTATACACAAATCACATCTAGTTTCATTAACATTACTTAGCCACACTGACTTCTTGACCTCACATTTACAACATATTTCTATTGCCATAAGAACCAGTCTTTCGTTAGCATTTCCTGTTAAAATGCGTTACCGGTGTTACTTAAAGTGATTTGCTTTAAAATCTTATACAGTAACCGGTTATATCGAGTTCAACCAATGATATTTTGCTATTCAAGTGAGAAGGGCTCGTAGTGTTTAACAACATCGGTTAAATCGTTCATTTTAACTCCTTTAATCTCTAGCCGAACTGTCTTTACACTATCTATGCTATCCTGGATCTTACCTGTCCGTTGAGTTCATATCTGGTAGCCAGCACCTCTGTCATTCAACATTTTATAATAAAAAGCATGCTTAGGTTGCGTCAAAAGCTCAATTTTGAAATTAGTATGTTTATCAAATATTCTCGCTAGTTTAAATAGTTTTTGAAAGAAATACCTAACGGCGATAGTTTTAATTTGGTAATGGTTACTGAATTCTTATTAGACTATTTTTACAAAATCTTAATGCTCTATAAACTTAAACATAAAATTAAAGTGCAGAAGATTTACATCAATAAAAAAATTCACCTAATATTTTACTTATTTATTACTTATTAAAATAATAATTAAAATATAATCAATCTTTTTTTATCACTTATGTAAGACAGCTGCGTGGCGGCAGTTTTCTTCTTCTTCTTCTGCGCTATTATTATTATTGTTATTATTATTATTATTATTATTCATCATTATTGTATTATTAATATTAATATTATTGTATAATATATATATTATTATTATTTTTATTTATTTATTTATTTATTTATTCATTTATTTATTTATTATTACACAGCTAATACAATTTCCACCTTAAATACTCCAATGAATTACAGAAGGAGAATGATAAAGTAGGCATTGTTCTTTAAATCAAGGTTGCGAGCTTGAAGTAAACACCAATCTCATTGTATTTAACCAGACGTCGAACAACATAACAAAACTACCATAGTCACGCGCACTGACGCGTTTCGATCTTCCATGATTATGTGGTCATCGCAAATTGAAGCGCGATCAGTCACAACGTTAATTTTATTATATTGATGATTAAATACAATGGGATTGGTGTTTACTTCAAACTCGCAAACTTGATTTAAAGAATTGTTACCGCTACCCGCGCAATCATTTATTGTTTAAAAGTAGGCATTGGTTTGTTCTCTAGTTAAAAAAATCCGCATTAATGTCCATAACTGTCAGTGAGCATAAGATACACGAATTCTTGTTTGTGGCCAACATTAACATCTCCTAATTCAAGGGGCTCAGAGTTTAAACACAACATAGTTTCCTTTCATTCGTTCTTGCCTAGACCTCGATTCACGTAGACCTGTACCACCATTGGCGAGTGGCGAAAAATCTGCCAAAATAATAGATATTTACGTCAACATATATATATATATATATATATATATATATATATATATATATATCACAAATAATATCCATTTTTTGGCCTATACATAAATATTCATAATCCAAACATCGGAGCAGAATGGAAAACAAATTTATTACATTAAGATTTTTCTTTTACATTTACTTCGTAGAATCACGTGATTTTCTGAATTATTCATCTGCACTGTTTATTGAATCAAAAGTTTCTATTCGAATTTCCGGTTAATGGTATGATAATTGTGGCAGTGTTCACATGTCTAAAAGTCCAAATAAGATTTATTGTAACACATTACGACATTAGCGCGCTCTTGGGTCACCTTTTTGCGTGTCCGTGTTTGTATGCTTGTGGAAACATTGTTTGCGTTAGTGCATTGGAGTATTTGCTTTGACCTGGTACACGGTGTATCCGATGTAGTAGCTTGCATTGATTTATTGACCACGCTTGCACTTTAGCGAGTCTGACGGTTCATTTGTTGTTCAGCCGTCTTACGCAACTCCACGTATTTTATTGTGGCTCTCTGTTTTCCCTCTTGTTCCTTATTCCACTAATTCTCTTCGTTGGGTGCAGTTAACGTAAAACTTGATCTGTGTTCGTGTGCCGATAAGGATGGCGCTTCTTTTGAATTATTAGGTATGTTTATGTCAGTTGTCTTTCTGCGTTTAACTCCTAACATTGTTTTCTATCGGATAAATTTGACCAGGGATGGCTTGTGGATTTGTAACTTTGTCATTGACCGTAAATAACGTCGCATTAATTTTATTTTACTCTGGGACCCATTCGTGTGTACGTGATGATGATGATACTGCTGATAATGATATCCCTAAAGGCCTTGGACCAGTTTTTGTTACGGATCCGGACGGACTCTTTAATGAATCATTCATTACGGCCAACAATATTTTCTATTAATCTTGGGCCAGTTAAATTGAATTTCAAGAGAGTTAAAGTTGAGTGCATTGAGCACCGGCCTTTGCCGTTTAATAGCAAATGCCTCTTATAGTGTCCTAAGCTTAATGGTCAGCACCTGTACAACCACAAACAATTGCTCGACCAACTTATACCAGGTCCGTCCACATAGTCTATCTACTATAGTGCAGGCTCATTCAACACATGGTGTAATATAAACACAATTTAAATTACAGATTGTAAGCCAAAATTCACAGGTACGAAAATTACAAAATAGTCTGTACGCCATACTCCCTTTCTCTCTACGCTAATCCATGGACCTAATAATAGTTGAATTGTTTAAATAAACATACAAAAAAATCATAAAGTTTAAATAGGAACACCCAATTAGCATTTTATACAGCTTGTCAAGTGGACGGTCAGAATGAACCACAATCTACATTAACTCAGTAGATCACAAAAACAACCCCAAATAGTATCTGGCTTATATATATATATATATATATATATATATATATATATATATATATATATGTAATTTAGTAATTAAAAAGAAAGCTTAGTTAGTAGTCTGCATAGTTCTTGTCACTAGATCCAACTAAATTAAAGTTTAATTTCTTGGAGCTGCGGAAAAATTGATCTTTGATAATTGTGAATTTCCGGAAAGAGTTGGGAGCCAATAGGATGCGCATATTGATGAAAAGCGCTTTCTTTTTAATCGTTAACAGAAGTTTTTAATTATATATTCCGGGTCATATTATCGCGCGTTTTAAATAGTGGACCTAACTTATTTGGGTCCATACGTCCTGGATAGAAGTGGCAGAAACTAAGCGGGTAGAAAGTGCATCATAAAGGGGTAAAAGCAAGGAGTCATCCTTTAACTATCATTGATTGCACGATTTGTGCCAAGTTTGCAAGCATGGTATATACACAAATATCATGGCATCTAATCAGACGTATAACAGCAAAACTACCGCCGTCATCTTGGTTTTTCCAGATATTTCGATATCCATGTACGGATATCTTTTTCAATGGGACGCACATCACACACTTAGTTGACAATCAATATGTCAAGTGGAAATATTAGTTTAAACTGCCACATTTATACTTAAAAGAAACATATTGCACGACAGGGAATAAAATATTTACCTGATTATCGGGTTGCGATCCGATTTGTTTCCATCCACTGTCTTCCTGATTTTTGTTCCATAATTTTCGATATCCAGATACGGATATCATTTTCAATGGAAAGCTCATCATAATAAGTTGACAATCAATATTTCAAGTGGAAATATTAGTTTAAACTGCCCCATTTATACTTGTTGTTAGATCTCTTAAGCATAAAATGCTAGGAAAGTGTCTGTCAAATTGGTTTGTGTATATGTCTGCAAGCGTACGCCATGTCTGTGTGTATGTATTCTCGTTTGTTTTTGATTGAGGAGTAATCAACTATTGCACGTGTACACTAGACTGATTAGAGAATCCATCGAAATTAAATCGAGAAATGACATAATGAATGAAACAGCCGTAGAAAAAACACTAGGTCCTATTTGGAATACAGCACTAAATAATGGTAGAAAACGAAGATTGCACGAATCAGAATCAGAATCAGAAACTCGCTCAAGTAAAAGAATAAGAACACTGGACTGATATTAACTTATAGAGGTGGAGATTGATTAATTCAATATCGCCTAATTTATTTTGATTATCTTATTATTTCATCCTTGATTACTTGTTATCTTATTATCTTACGTTCTGTTGTTAGTGTAGCGCCTTTAACATACATTTATCTATACATGATGGCAAGGTTTATTTTATTTTATTTTCTTTTCACTATTACTAGTATCTTCTTTATCAGGCAATTTTTAATTTCTTTTACGAACCGTTTAATTTAACTTTCTACCCTATTGAAAGACTTTATCCGTTTCAAATTTAATTTTGCTACTTCTAAATTATTTACTCTATTCATAGTATCTTGCCCCCTCCTCACCGAAATGCCACTCGTAATTACTTCATTTAGAAAAGTACGTGTAAAATAGGTTTGACGTGTGCATTTAAGAAGTGACAGTTATCATTTTAGTTTCACTTGAATGACTGTTACACGTGTCTGTGATTACATGTAACAGATTAGGTCTCAGTTTTAAGTAAACGCTCATGCACATACACACAAACACGCTTATCCAGTGAATAGTCAGATGTTGCCAAATCGCTGTAATTTCACTGGATGAGTGTACACGTGCATTAACTGATTACTCCTCAATTCAAAACAAACGAGAACACATACACACAGTCATGACGTACGCTTATCTAGTGAGTTGTCAGTAATTGTCATTAAATCACTGTAATCTCATTGCGAAGAGTGTATACAT
>JAQBSW010004369.1:0-70119 GCA_029291075.1 Eudiplozoon nipponicum
GGAAGCAGTGTGTTATTCTTGCTGTTGAAAATAATAATTCATTGGCACTAAAGGCCAACGGGCCCTTGTTCGTCTTCCCTACGGGACAATTTCAATTTTTGGAAGGAGTGACGCTGTTCTGTGTTGAAATAATAATACATTGTCATCAAAGGCCATCGGGGCCTCTGTTCGTTTTTTCCTTTTGTACTGGACAATATCAAGCAACAGTGGAAGCTGTTTGTGGGTAAGCGTTTCGTTATATATTTATACATTTATATATACATTTTCATATTGCTTATAAATTTATGCTTTTAAGATCCCGTAAGATTGTTAAAATGTCAGGTCCAATTTTAGATATTGATGTTCCTGTTTGGGATGGAGATAGTGAGTTATTTTTTATGCGCGTAGACTCCGCTTTCTCCCCGTTTCCTGATTATGACAGTCATCAAAAACTGTCAAAGGTTTTTGCTAAACTACCTTCTGAATTGCAGCGACGGATTTATCCTAAGCTTGAGGCCATTAGGAAGCTACCTAATCCCATTTTGGGCCTACAAAACGAGGTAGAATCCTTGCTTGGACCCACGGAAACTGAGCAGATAATAAACAAATATGCGCAGTTAGATATGCCAAATCTTGGCCCCATAGAAATACTGAGGGAATTACGGAAACGTTGGTATAAAACCAACATTTCTGACCATGAGGCTAAGGTTGTTTTTATTAACAATCTTCCCCAAACATTAAAACTCTTTGCCAGACAGCTCCCCAACACTCTCTCTATAGATGACTTATCTGAGAGATGTGAGTTAGAATATAGGGTTTTGGAACCCAAAGTGAATCCATCATCCTTTTCTTCACCCCCGCAAGATGATAGAATCTCCTCCTTAGAGAGAACAGTGGCGAACATGGCCAAAGTTCTAGAAGGATTGGCCATTACCAAATCGGAGATAAATCATGTGAATGCTCGACCAAAATTCGTTTCCAAGTCAAATTATAATGGTAGGCGGCGATCGAGATCTCCGCAATCATTTAATAAATATGCTCCAAAGAACTGGTGTTATAACCACCAGAAGTTTTTTATGCTTGCCAAGTTTGTCTTTGTCGTTCCGAAGAATTTCCGAATGAGTGTCAATTTCCACAGCTGACGGAGAGGACAACAGACCGCAGGCACAAGGGTGCATCAGTATCGGGAAACGTCTGGCGCAGGAAGTAGAAGACCGTACTTTCTGCACATCAACGGCATCAACGGCGCTACAGGGAAGAAGCCAACTACAATCCGACATCCCTGTCGACTCTTTTCGTCCACGCCGAATTTTTCACATAGAGAACCAAACAGACAATGCCGGTCGCTATCACCAGCCTACTTGTTTGCATGACCCGGCCAAACAGCCAAACGAACTTCTGCACCTTCTTGATTTCAAAACTGGCGAAGAGTACATCGTAGACACAGGTGCGGCAGTCTCAGTTCTCAAAGGTGATTCAATGGCCGAGATGTCGCTAGGCGTTCTTCTCGCAACAGCTACAGGCGAGCCCATACCAACTTATGGCTGCCAATACCGCACACTCAACATAGGTCTACGACGTGAATTTTCCCACAACTTCATCATTGCCAAGGTCTCACATAATATAATAGGCCTTGATTTCCTTCTAAAATTTCGGCTCATTGTTGATCTTGCCAATCAAAAGATCATCGACCCCTCCACCGGACTTGAACAAAGCTTTTGGACACTTGCCTCCGAGCGTTTGGAGTTACAGGTCATTCAACCAACCCCAGTGCATCATTCAGCAGAGATATCAGCAGCTCTTCGAAAATACAAATCGCTTTTCGATCTTAACAAATCCGATCTGCGAGTCTCCAACACGATGCATCATATCGTCACAGAAGGACAACCTATTGCACTCAAGAAGCGACCACTGGCTCCTGCTAAGCTGAAAGCTGCCCAAGAAGAATTCTCAAGGCTTTTGGAAGAGGGAATCATCAGACCATCGAAAAGTTCATGGGCGTCACCACTGCACTTAGTCTCAAAATCAAACGGATCGTACAGAGCCTGTGGAGACTACCGTAAGCTAAATTCAGTGACAAAATCTGATGCATATCCTATTCCAAATATCAACACATTACTTGAAAAACTCAACGGCAGCAATTTCTTCTCAGTAATTGACCTTAGACAAGCCTACCATCACATCCCGGTAGCACCAGAGGATATCGAGAAAACTGCTGTCATCACTCCATTTGGCCTTTTCGAATACCTTTACATGCCTTTTGGACTTAAGTGTGCTACACAGACATTTCAAAGATTCATGGACAACATACTTCGCGACGACTCTGCTTATTGTATGTCATATCTCGATGACATTATGGTATTCAGTCCAGATCTAGAATCTCATGCGAAACATCTACGAAATGTCCTCTCGCGCTTATCCAACCACGGACTCAAGATCAACTGTGACAAGACGCAGATTGCAACTTCATCCGTCGACTTCTTAGGGCATCGTATCACAGCCCAAGGTATTCAACCGTTGCCGTCAAAGACGAATTCAATCAAGAATATCAAGTCACCAAGGACTTTGAGCGATTTGCAGAAAATCCTGGGAGTACTAAACTATTATCGCAAGTTCCTTCCAGGCCTTTCAAAACAACTTTATCCTTTGTGCAGGCACCTGCGGAACCGAAAAGGACTTAGCAAGAATTCCATCATTGCTTGGTCATCCGAAGACGAGGAATTACTTCGACTTGCCATCAACTCGTTAGCAAATGCCACAATGCTAACGCATCCAGATTTCGAAAAGCCATTTCTACTCACGACAGATGCTTCTGAATTCGCTATTGGAGCCACTTTGGAACAAGAGATCGACGGAGTTCGGAAGCCTATCAGTTTCTACTCGCGTACTCTCCAACCAGTAGAAACGAGGTACGACACTTTCGGCCGAGAACTTCTCGCCATCCACGACGCAGTGCGCCATTTTATCAGCATCATTGGCAGTAGCAGATTTGTTGTTTTCACAGATCATGCACCACTAGTTAGCGCACTTCGAAACGCAACTTCATCTATCGCCAAGTACCCTGCCAGAGTGGAAAGACAGCTTTCTCGTCTAAGCGAATGGCAATTTGACGTCTTTCACGTCAAGGGCAAACAGAACTTCATTGCAGATGCCCTGTCTAGGCCAGACGTCTCTCTACAACCACCTTCGCCGTCACCATTCACTGTCAACTCCGTGGCACTCAGTGAACCTGCACTAACGCCAACTCTCCTGCGAACTGAACAACGCGGTGACATTCACATTCAAAGATCAATAGCCCGTCACCCAACCAAGTTCATATGCCGTCTGTGGGAAGGCTTACCAATTGTTTACTTCACGGGTACGCAGCCCAACAAGCCAGTTCTGCCGACCAGCCTTCAGAGAAAGGTTTTCGATTCAATTCACTCAATTTCTCACCCAGGAAGCCAAGCGACTGTCCGACTTCTTACAGATCGTTTCTGGGGTCACAGACTTAGGCAGAATGTTAAACGATGGGTCTCAGAGTGTGCAATTTGTCAGAAAAACAAGATCACACGACACACTCGTTCTAAGTTGCAAAATTTTCGGTCTACTTCTCGCCTAGCCATCGTCCACATCGACATAGTTCATCTGACAAAGGTTCAAGGTTTCAGCTACCTTCTAACTATGATCGATAGATTTACACGGTGGCCTGCGGCATTACCTCTTGGCACCATTTCTGCAGACGAAGTAACTAACGGTTTTATCTCTGCATGGATATCCAATTACGGTGTTCCCAATGAGGTCATCACGGACAGAGGCACTTGCTTCTCATCTGATCGTTTCAAAACCACCTTGCGGTACATGGGATGCATCTTACGCCAGACGACTGCCTACCATCCCCAAGCTAATGGCATGGTAGAGAGAATGCATAGGGAACTCAAAGCAGCTTTAGCATCCTCGTCCATTAATGGCAACTGGGTCGATGCACTACCTTTAGTTCTGCTGGCCATGCGTTCTCGTACTCGAGAATCCATTAAAACGTCTGCGTCACAACTCTTGTATGGCATGGATCTACGCCTGCCTAGTCAGCTCCCACGTCTACTACCGGCACAAGATGACCCACAAAACGAAGCTTCCCGCCTTCGACTTCATTTCGGTAACATGTCCGAACAGCAGCCGAGACACACGCCTCGTCCAGTCTTCGTTCACCCACAGCTCCACAGCTGCAAGAGAGTACTCGTTCGCAACAATACTGCTGTTGCACCACTACAACCCAAGTATCGCGGTCCTTACCCGATTTTACTAAAACAGCCAAAATACTTCATCATTATGCAAGGCGCTACACCGACATCAGTAAGCATAGACAGGTTAAAACCGTTTATCGAACCACCTGATCCTGAGAGCGTTCAACCTTCTACACACGTCTCAGGCTCCGTCTGCCCACAATCTCAACCTGCTTTGTATAACGCGTAATTAATTTTTTTAAACATTAACATTTAACTATAAAATTTTTTTTAAACTTTACGTTAATTTTTAGTAATTGTCTCACGTGGCATAACCACCTGTTCTTAGCTAACAATTGTGTAGCATTTGTGAACAGTTCTTTGGTATTATGCCATCTCTGAGGCAATGTTCGTGTACATATTTTATGCAATTATCTTTGATTTTAATGTATATATATTTTACATTATAATGTATTTCTCACACATGACATTACACTGCCTATTTTGGTATGACCAGCTACTTAGAGCTAACGCTTTTGTGTAGCAACACTAAGTAGTGATCAGCTTCATATCATGGTACAGGCCACTTTCAATGCATATCTCAACTTTATCTATTTCACAAAGACCACTCTACAAATGTCATGACTACAACGTCGAGCACTCTAGCTCCTTTGGTCGTATACAAACACATTGACAACGATCCAACCTGCTTAGGTTTTTAACTTAAACCTGGCAAATTCAGAGGCGATTTACCTCGAAATCTTCACGCTGCGGCTCCAAAAACTTACACTGCTCTATTTTGCCTCACGTGCTATGACCGTCCACTAGAGCTAACAATTTGTGTAGCAATTCCTAGTGGTTACCTGGCATCATATCATTGTTGAAGCAACCAACAAGCATATTTAAGCCCAGCACTTATGGTTCATCATATTTTTGCTTAACTTGGTTCGAACTCTGTCATGCATTTCTTATCTAGCCTCGCAGAGAGGAATATTTTTTTCTTTTTTTTCAGAGAGGAAAGTGTTGTAACGACACAAATCAATCGCCGACATATTGCGTAAATTAAATTCAAATTTATTTACGTTGCACCAATGAGAAAAAAGCAAATTGCCGTTTAACCACGTTTAACCACGTTTAACCAATAGTATGCAAGTACACATATTGCATGCTATTTAAGCACGGTAATTTACCATGCAATCAGTTGGTCGTATCTACGTTCTGCCTCGTGTTACACATGTGCGTGCTGTCGGCTGTCAATACCTACGCTGGATATTGATTTGTTTCACCAACAATTGGCAACATTCGTGACTCACCGTGTTGCACTTCAGCCAGCAAGACGAGCCAATTAATGCAGAACTTCAACACACATGATAACAACAGCAGGAACCACAACCAGAGTCCACCCAAGGAACAGAACGTCAACTTACATATATATAACTTACGCGAACGCCGCCAAGGCCCTCTTAAGGGCCCCCATATCAGTAACTAATCTCTATTCAGAGCACCTTAACCGAGTTTGTAACGTCGTACGGCATTTACTTGAAGCCGGGGCGTTTACAGATTTTAGAAATGTGTCGGCGAATTAATCTGAGCCGATACAATTGTTTTTCTTATAAGCGGTCATTATAAACAATTTTTGTATTTACTTTTAGTAGATGAAAAATGCAGCCGAAAGACCAAGAGAGATGTCTTGCTGCACAAAACAAAAGTCTTATACAGCAGTACCATATGAATGTTATTCCTCAAAGCAAAGCCCTCAAAGACTTAATTGATTATTGCCAACGTAATATCACGTATGATCCTCTACTTAACAAGTCAATCGAAAGCACTTATCGAGATAAGAAATGGGCTTGCCGTATTATTTAGTCTTTGGCTACAGGACTTATGTAATTCCATGTGCTTCGATTTTCATTTATATATTTTTTCACAAGCTATTTTGATAATACATTTTGTACATTAAAATTTTGTGCTTAAAAGCTTGACTTTGTTTAGATATATTATGACATGCTTGGAAAATTTATAAGTAAAAAATGTCACTAACTCTTTCATTAAACCTAGTCGTGTCGTTAATGCAGCTATCAGTAGTGTGTTAGTATGTTAATAAACAGAATGAACTAGTCAGTATGCTTGGTAAGAAGCAGTGTCTGTCTGTATTCAAGGCAATTGGGATAGTTTTAGACTGGACTACATGAAATCGAAGAATAATAAATTTACATTTGCTGTCATTTTGACATCAAGAAAGTATCATATTAGTTGTAAATTCAATAACGGATCTAGCTTAAACTCGTTTTCTCTGACCGGATTATATTCAAAAATATAAAAATCTTTAACTAGCGGAGACCACGAATACATTAATTGCTTAAATCTATTTCAAACATGATATAACTTATCAGTATGATCTTTGGATGGATCTTGCTCAGGAGACCTTTGTTTAAAAAAGATGTCTTCGTAGCGCGAATGATGCCTTATTTAAGTCCAATTTGAGAAACGGTGCCAATTTCTGGTTACGTTTGTTCTGGACCACCCGACGGTATAAATCGGACACTGATTCCCCCCTCGCCTACCATCAGTCATAACCTCGCTCAACGGAAGCCGGTGAACCCTGTACGCGACTTCATACTAGTCAATACTACCCTACATAAATTCAATATCCATGACAAAGAAATCCGTCGGTCGACTTCTACTACCGGTCCGCCAACACTTTCGAACTCACACTCAAATTCGTCCGTCTGAAACCAGCCTACCCCGCATTGATGCTCGGACCCTTCATATATTGTGCTCCAGTCGATCCTATCTATCCAAATGGAATCTCTTTTTCATCAGATCGAACTATCACGAAGTTGATGAAAGCACTTCCCCTGTATTTAAATACTTTGCTAGTCACAATTTCATTCATCTCCACATATCCTACCTTTGATTTGTTATTTCAGTGGTTGGGCCTGTTGGTCTATGTTGTCAAATAAATGTAGTATTATTATTAAAATCAACGTTTTTTAAATAAGCAGATTAAAATTGCGCATAAATTAGGAGAGTTGGCGGATTTTTTTCCATGCTGCAGTTGGCTTTTGCCTTCCTGGAATTTACTAGTTATGTTATCGCAGTGTTCTGGCTATTTTATCATACGATACCTACTCAATCGAGCCTTTTAAACTTCGTGTAGAATCTTATCACCCTATTTTCGTTGTTATAGTTGTAGCTAATGCAATAACAGGAGATAAGGAGCCAAAATATATATTACGAACTCATTTAATGATAATAATACATTTATTTAGCAATAAAGGCCAACAGGCCCAACCATTGAAATAACAAATCAAAGATAAAATATGTGGAGATGGATGAAATTGTGACTACTATTTAAACACAGTGGAGGGAGGAGTTAAGGAAGAGAAGTGCTTTCACCAGCTTCATGATAGTTCAATATGGTGAAAAAGAGAGATTCCATTTGACTAGACAGGATCAACTGGAGTACAATCCATGAAGGATCCGAGTATCAATGCGGGGTAGGCTGATGTCGGACAGACGAATTTGAGTTTGAGATCGAACGTGATGGCGGACCGGTAGTAGAAGTCGACCGACGGAGTTCTTTGTCGTGGATATTGAATTTCTGTAGGTTAGTATTGACTAGGATGAAGTCGACTAGATTGAAGCTTGTGTTTCGTGCAGGATTCATTGGCTTCCGTTGAACAAGGTTATGACTGATTGTAGGTGAGGGGGATTGTATACCGTCGGGTGGTCCAGTAGACTTGTCAAGTTTCGCTGAAAAAAGGGAAAAATAGTTGAGCAAAACGTGGTAAAGTATTCTCAATTTGGATGCTATAGTATGAAAAATGAGAATAGAAATGGTATCAGGGAGTCAAGAGTGGGAAATTTAAAATCAAAGGGGAAAGGTGGAAATTAGAGGTCAGCCAAAAGGGACTTCGCCCTCCGAAACTAGAAAAGGAGAATAGCCTGGGGTTGAAAGAAAGCAGACGAAATCAGAATAATACGGCGTAGTAGAATAGCATTTTAATATTCATCTGCATAATAATAGTAGGCCAAATTAACAACATTAATACCCATCGTTGATTGCATAAACTACTACTTTGTAATAATAAATTTCATTTGGCGAAAACAGTCATCTGGTCTTACAAACGAAACGGTCATGGGACAAATCACAAGTACCGCTGTTTGGGCGAGTGAGACAGTGAAAAAGCTATTTATCATTAATGATAACGTTGGGGCGGTAAAAGGTGAGAAAGAATGGTGATTACTGCAGCTTTATAACGGTGTCTAGTATAGATAAGATTCATAATGACTATAATGAAATCTTAATAAGAATCTGGATATCAATTTTTTCGGTGTGGTTTAAGCACTTTAATTGCGAGCATCGAGCAGACCTTATTTCTGCAACGCTCGGAAGTGAGGAATACACCATTTGGTTGTGATAAAGAGGAAAGGAGAATATGAAGACAGTGAACGGAAAATTCGTCGTATTCTCATGAGGATCTGTCGGAGTAGTTGAAATCGAATGAAAATCGCTGGCTAAACAGTTAGGACGGTTGTAAGTAATAATCATTGCTATGGTGGTTAATGGTATTCAAAAGTAGCCAGTGTTGCGCCTAGGCTACAGTCAAAACGAAAATATGCTCCACTAACTGATAGGCTGTGAATGGTGTGAAGATACAATGTGTATTACGAATTCGAAAGAAACAAATTACACTTCTAGTCATTGTTGTCATTTAAAAAAATATTCAGGAAGTGCAGTTTAACCACCACCTTAAACCCATGATGAGGTACGAGTTTTGTCTCAGCGGGTAGTTTGTTCATAACATCAGGTAGAACATAACTGCAAATTACAACCAACCGAATCTGAGTACATTTAATCTGGTCACAACCATTTATTGTGTGAACTACTTTTAAACGCTTACCAGTTTTCTCGTGTCTAATTTTTAACTCAAAAGATTTATTAGCAACAATAATAATGAACTGTATTGTGTATAAAAGGCAATTCATCCAGTAGAACAGTTTCGTCCTCATGGCGTATTGGCCAGAATTTGCTGTGGACAGGGCAAATTCTGGCTAGTAACTGATGAGTTCCCAATAAAGACGAAACCGTCCTACTTGATGAATTGCCTTTTCTAAACTATGCAATTCTTAGTTTATACTGACAAATGTATGTACTTAATCTGTCAGGTGCTTATATCAAGTTCGCAACTTTGATTATAATAAATGTCATTATCGCCCGCACAGCCAATGTTCGTTTAATAATAATGAATTTTTATTTTGCAACAAGAGCTATCTAGCACGGAACATGAAACGATCAAGATAACAATCAAAAGTATGATTTTGTATTAGTGAGTGAGAGAGTAGCTAGCTATTGTCTATCACTGAGGATAGCAATGGGGCTGATAAAATATAAGTGAGGAAAGTAATGTTTGCAGCTTATAGCACTGTTCCATGTAGGTAATAAAATTCACCGGTGACTAGGATAAAATCTACAAGAATGGGTCCTTGAAAAGTGACGGAACCTTAATTCTCTGCAGAACTCAGAAATTCAGATTCATGGAACATGTGCGCATTATTTGTGCAGCGATCCAGTTGATGAAGACAAGACAGCAAACAGAAAAACAACGTCCTCTCTTTCTGGTGAAGATCTGATGAAGAAGTGGAAATTGAAAGTGCCATTCAAATTTGAAAGGATTAACGAATAGGCCATTATGCGCAAATAGCGCGTAGAAGACTTGATAATGTTCGACAGTCACTATCGTAGCGTCGAAAAGCCACTTTAAAGATTAAAGATATTTAAAATACAAACAAGGTTCATTACGAGTGCGAAAGGGACAGGTTACGCTTCAAGTCAGAATTATCTTTTAGAAATTTATTATGGAGGTGCAAAATAACGGTAATCTTAAACTCAACGTGTGATAGTATTCTTATCTCTGCGGGTAGTACGTATGACACCATTATGGCATTGGAAAAATATGTTGGCTGCATGATTGGATTGAATGAAAGAATTACATTTGCGCGTGAAATATAAATGGCTATAGTTAGAGAAATTCGACATCGAAAAGCAAGTTGATGTTTTATTAATGCGGGAGATAACGCTTATGTGGTGATTTAACCATAAGTTAAAGAGATTTTCGAGGAGTCGCTGTGTTGCCGAGAAAGAGATTGAAACGAAAGCCTTGGAGAAATCCAGAAAGAGAATGCATTTGCGTCCTTTAGAAATGAAGAACTAATAGTTAAGGATGCTAGCTAAATTTGTGGATGCTCGTTCAGAAGGCCATGTTGATCGTGAAGAAGAGGAAAACACTATATTAACTTAGTTAAAGGATAGTTTTCGTTGTCTAGGATCCTGTCAAAAAACTTTTGTGAATGCCGGGACAATGGAGCTTGGACGAAGATCCTTAAATAAGGAGATTAACGAAAGTTTGCTATATGGAATGGGGAGGAGTTAGCTTGAGCCACTCCGAGGGTAAAAAGGTAAATTTTAGGCATATGTTAGTAGCCTCAGCAAGCCGAGTAAAATGGTTCGAACCAAGGAAATCAATAATGCCTATAGCGAAACGATGCTGATCATAGTTATGCTTGGATTTGCCATCGACTGTTTGAACGTAATGGTTTGTGAAATAGAGAACAACTTCGACGTCCGCGTCATTGATCATCTAAGACAGAGTGTGAATTCACAAACTGCCTCAGATGGTCGTCCGCAAAGCGAATCTCATCTGAGCTACAAAAGTTTACGTCTTCCTTTTCGGATTTATTGAATAGATTAAACAAAGTGGAGGTGATACCAATTCTTTAAATCAAGGTTGTGAGCTTCAAATACACACCAATCTCATTGTATTTAACCAGTTGTTGAAAAATATTAAAACTACCGTCAGTCTTACGTACTGGCGTATTTCGAGGATGATCATCCGAGCACGACGGCAAACGAATAGCGAAGATCAAACCGCAATCCATATATACGGAAAGCAAAATTAGATATGCGGCTCAGCCCTACTAGACTCGCATACGCTAAACTTGACAGTGAAATATCGGCAGCACAATTTGTATGCAGTTACGAACATTAATTTTTTGCTGCTTTCACCATTATATATATATATATATATATATATATATATATATCTTTATTAAGTCTATTGCCTTCGAAATTACACAGTATATTTATAATTAGGAAGAAAACACATTGGTAACAAAGTGGATAAAAACCATTTTTTCGAGATTACTAAACTTCGCTCTACAATCTTTCATTTATATACATTTTGGGTTTTAACTTGATTATGTTGGTGGCAACAAATCTGATTCGGTTTTAGTTCTATTTGTTGTTGCGGCTGATTGGTAGGTTTTTATGCGTTTGTGTCTGTGTGTGTGCCTGCTTGCATGTAAAGGTCATTCTCGCTGTATTGCAAACAGGCACACATAGACACAAACGCATGCACACCTACCAATCAGCCAAAACAAGAAATAGAAGTAAAACCGAGTCAGATTTGTTGCCACCCACATAATCAAAGAAAATCCAGAATGTATACAAATGAAAGATTGTAGAGCGAAGTTTAGTAATCTCGAAATAAATGGTCATTATCCACTTTGTTATTAATGTAATATGTAATGCATATATAACTTTGCTTTCCATATATATATGCAATGCAGTTTGATCCTCGCTAGTCAGTTTACCGTCTTTGATAATGATCGTGGAAGGTCGAAACGCGTCAGTGCGTTGCGACTGGCTGTAGTTTTGTTATGTTGTTCGACGACTGGTTAAATACAATGGGATTGGTGTTTACTTCAAACTCGGAAACTTGATTTAACGAATTGTTACCACCACCCGCACAATCAATTATTGTTTAATTGTATTGTCTATATATACATGTGTGTGACAAGAGCTACAGACAGATAATTCTCGTTACTGCATAGAAATTGTGCAGCGGACATTTCCAATCCAGCACAATGTATGCGAGACTACTAGAGGTTAGAGCGGTATATCTAATTTTGCTTCCCATATACATGGACTGCGGTTTGATCCACGCTAGTCAGTTTGCTTTTGTGCTCTGACGAAGATTATGGAAAGTCGAAACGCGTCAATAAGTATAATTGACGGTAGTTTTGCTACTTTGTTCGAAAACTGGTTAAATACAACGGGATTAGTGTTTACTTCAAACTCGCAAACTTGATGTCAATAATTATTGAATGGTTTGTGTCGCGCAACCAATGTTTTCTTTATTATATAAATGTTCATTTCCCCATGTAACGTGGTTTTTGTTCTTTAATGATAGATTGGGGATGTCTATTTTGAACTTTAGTTCTAAATGGATGTCATATAAGCTCCACATAGAGGAAAGGCTAACCAAGAAACATTAGTTAGTATATAACTCAAAATTTTGTGTAATGTGCGGCATGGTAGCTCGGTGGTTAGTGCACCAAATGCTGGAGCAGACGTTTCCGTGTTCGAGCCCTGTCCGCGGAAAATTCTGGATCGTTCCCAATAAGAACAAAACCGGTCTACTGGATTAATTTCCTTTTTTAAACCATACAATCCTTGGTTTATACTTACAAATGTATGTACATAATGGGTCAGATGTTTATATCAAGAACACACTTGTTTAAAGTAATAGCTCATTTGAAATTTGTGTGTTTGATAGACGTGACAGAGGCTAAGTGGGAGGATAGAGCAACATGGGCCCGGGAAAGACAAGAAGTTGATTTGTTGGAATTGAGTGTTTTTCTTCAGACGATATCATCATAGAGTCGGCTAAACTCTTCCCAGTCAATGAAGCATGTATGTTTGTATATTTTCCTTTCAGGCAGAAGATGTAAGTGGAATAATAAATGATATTTGGCTATGTTTAAGTTTAGAGAAAATCACACGTCTTACTTTACTTTACTGCGGCTGACTCCTTTTGGATATTGTTCCATTCTCTGATGACGATTACGCAGTCGTGTTGATTGTTATTTCAATTTGGAAAATTCACGAATTGATTCAGCAAGTTTTCATCGAAGAGCCATAGGAGCGGATGGTTTTTGATGCTAAGTTGTGCCAGTTGGCATCAATAATTGAATGATTCCAAGGCTGATACGCTACGCAGACAGATAGGCCCTGATGCTGTATCATTAGCTGAAATCCAAAGAATTCCAGTTTCAGTGAATTTGAGGTAGTTAAGAGCTTGTATATAAGAGAGGACCGGACGTGTGAATCTAACACGCTCTTCAGCCAACAGCTCCGTCATTTAGAAAAGTAGTATTTGTTGGCGAGGGACTTTATCATTTTGTACAACAAGGGAAAGTCAAATTTCAGCACGTAGGCCTATATCTAGTCCGTTTGAAGAGAGAAATATCTGCAGCTGATCGATCTTCGGTGTGATTGAACTGAAATTATTTTGAGGAATGCTGAGTAGGATTCTAAGACCTTGCGATTAAACCGTGGAGGCAAAGCGAGTATGGTTTTTACAACGGCTGCCGGATCGTGAGCGTGGTTTGATGGTGGCGACTGTTATCCTTTTGATGAGATGCGTGTTCACCATAAATCTGGGCTTTCTTAATCGAACTTTTGGCGAGGTGATGATAGAACTGATGATTTTAATTAATTATGAATTAGGTTTTGCACGGCTCGAGCCACGGTAAAGATATAGCAAGGCGAATTAAACTCAATGGAAGTGTTCTCATTGTATTAGAGGGCCTTGGTGGGAGTAGGTGAAGACAGATGGGCTCTATCAAGTACAGGAATGTTAAGATTTGGCACATCAGATACCTGGCGGATCGCCTTATTTTTCGTAAACGATACCTGGACCATCGCGCCAGTTATCGTATAAGCTGAAAGCGAGGGCTTCAGAACGTTATTGGGCGCTGGAAAAAGAGACTAATGGGTAGACATTACACGACGGAGCTAGCCGCGTCGTCAGGGCACAGCTTGAGCTGGCCGGATAGCGATAGCAGACCCACAATTGGTATTGGGTGCTAGTGGTAGCCCTTCAGAATGGGGTGAGTGGCAGCAATATAGGAGCGGATGATGCAGCATCTACTAAATTGCCTCCAATTAATGAACGTCTTCTCCTTGAGTTTGCTCCACCCTTAGTAAAGCGAAGTTGCCGACTAAGTGTTTAGGGTTCGTTCAGTTGCCCGTTGTCACGATTTAATTTTACGTTTCCTGCTATAACCAAAGGGGTTGGAGATTTGAATGTTTCAAACTCATTGTTACTAAATCTTCTGTTGGGAGTTAACACAAATGCACGGCATTTACTAATAGAGACATCTTTAAGATGACGAAAATTGTCTTCAAATTGCTCGATCATATCTGAGACCAACTCAGCTTTAGAGAACCGAGAGAGGGGAAACAAGATGAATATTTTTCGTTTGCAGCGGTTGCATAAAACAACTTCTATCGCAATTCCATTAAGAAAATTAGCGACTTGGTGTAATAAGTGTGGCCGCAAAGTGGATATAGAAAGGCTTCCAGATTAAGCTCCTGACAAGCCCTAGCTATTCGCTACCTGTTGTTGAAGTTTTATTGGCTGGTTAAAAGTGTTACCAGCTTTATGGTGAGGATTGGGGTAGTATATGACGATCGCAGCCTCTGGTTAATAGTAATGGAATTTAGAAATAAATCTACGTGATTTGAAGTTCAGACGGTCCGTACAAAAAGTGTAGATTAATTCAGGTGAAGAATAAATTCACCGATCAAAAAATTAAATTGAATAAAATTTAAATTCTAATTACCACTAATTCCGCAGATTAAGACGAAAATGTAAGGTTTTCACGAAGTATAGCTGTAAGAACACCCAAGAAATATAAAAAGTAAACCGTTTAAGAGTTAAACATGCTAGTAATCTACGGAGCAGGTCCACGACGGCTGTTGCGCCTTGCGAGATTAGAGTGCCAAACCCGTAAAAGATGCCAAAACCATGCTTTTCAAGATTGGCTACGCTTCATAAAAGTTAAGAATAATCATTCTGAACAGCTGCTACTCCTTCAAAATCTTACAATCTAGCATTGGTTGACATATATTACACGAATTTCGTGTTAAACGTCATATACAAAACAAATAATATATAACCTATTCGGATTCACTGGGTTCCAAATTTTGACCTAGTATGAGCATTTTATTAGAGATCTTACTGTATAACTGTCCTACATTTCTTGGCATACTATGTAGTGGTACAGGGTGTAATGATGTCTTTCATTGTTCAGTTGTCAGTTAGCACGAAGCGCACGTGTACATGAGAATTTACCTTTCGTTCATGCTTATTTTGATTTGTACTGCCGATCCTATTTGAAACAATTGGTACTAGGATCAAAGCACCTAATAAAAAATTACAACTGGCTTAATATTGCTAATGAGTTGGAAACACCATCGAAGCATAATAACTTATTATGACAAGAAAGGATAAACCAAAGACCGCTCGAATGTAACATATAACCTCAAGTATATTCGTTACGTGCCTACTGCCGACTCATCAGTAGGAGATTGTATTATGCTCTATAACCAATGTATATTTTGATGAGAAATGTGGGAAAATAGAACGGTAAATCTCCTATACGAATGTGTAAATCTATAGTAGTGAAGCTAACTTCATATAACGTCTTCGACAATGCGATTTCAAAGTTAACTCGCTATATATATATATATATATATATATATATATATATATATATATATATATACCGAATCCTGAATGCAAAGAGTACCGACTCTATGGCTGTTATGTCAACAACCGATACCAATATTTTGGTACCGAAAAGGTACATAGCATCAACACTATGGTTACCAAGCCGGTACATGATACCAATACGATGGATTTCTATGAATGCTATAGTTCACCAAAATTGAGAATTAAAATTATTTCTGAATACTTGTTACCCTAGTAAATCCGTATACTACCATGGTGTTAGTTTGCTTTCTGCTTCATTAAAGATGGTCACAACCATTACCATCACGATATGCGAAGACCAAGAGAAGCGAACTGAACGAACTCAGACAGTGTTTTGAATAGAAAAGGGCTGTGTGGACCAAATTAATGACGGACAATAATTATTGCGTTTCATGACCATTCGCCCGTTCTCGATTCTGTCTTGTGTTAGGTTATGCCTAACGATACCGCACCGGCCAAAATTGATCGATCGCTCGAAGCAGGCAATTTATCTAGTAAACTTTATTCGTCCCTATTGAAAACTATTAAAGTACTTTGCAGAATTTTGCCGCGAATTGGGCTCGAACCATGCACACTACACTAGTAGAGAAGTGCCTAGATTGAGCCACAGATTGAAGGCGCGAGTGGCTCAAAATAATTCAGCCAAACAACGAAAAAATTATATTAGATTTTTTAAACTATAGAAGCACGCTCTATTCGGCCAAAACTGTAATAGATTGTATATAATTCAACATTATAAACATGTTTACCATGCATTTTAGATCTTCTGCAATATGTTCCTTTTAAACTTCTTATATACCTGCTTTAAAATAAAGTAATGCATCAATGCAAATTATTTCTGAATTTATATTTCAAAACACAATGATGGCCGAATTTAAATTATACAGTAAATAAAATCAGCTAGGAGTTGTTAATGCTTTCACTTGGTAGGGAGTTCTTCAATTTCCACACTAAATCTCGATTGCAATGAATGATTGATTGCTGAACCTATAACATGTCATATTAAATAACAATAGTAGAAGTATGGCTTTTGCAATAGAAATGTATTAAATTAACCAACAGAATATTCATCTGAATCTCTTTAACTGGAATATATTTAATACATTAAGATAGTGTAGTGCTTCTCGTTAAGAAATATGATAAAATATAAATGCAGAATTTGTACGTATATATTTTCAGTTAAAAAGGCCTACATGCTTAACCATTTTGGTCTTTTAGACTGAATGATACTGTTAGATGAAACACCTGTAATTGAATTGCCACCGTCTGTTAGCCTGACGAACTTTTGTACTATCCTTTCTGCTCCTGAACAAAAATAACTATCTGCTCCTTCGCCGTCAGTCTAGTTATTCTAATGATCTAAACCAATTTAACAATAATTGATTGCGCGGGTGGTGGTAACAATGCTTTAAATCAAGTTTGCGAGCTTGAAGTAAACACCGACCCCATTGTATTTAACCAGTCTTCGAACAACATAACAAAACTACCGCCAGCCGCAACGCACTGACGCGTTTCGACCTTCCATGATCATCATCAGAGTACGACGGCAAACTGACTATCGAGGATCAAACCGCATTGAATATATATGGAAATCAAATTTAGATATGCGGCTCTCACCTCTAGCAGTCTTGCATACATTGAACTAAACCAATTTTCCCAATTGTAGGATATACCAACCAGGCGCACTTACACTGCTGTTTGAAAAACCAAAACCTTCAAATTCTCCGCATACTAGCAAAATGCGACATATAAACTGGTTGGGTTTAATCTCACTAACGCAGCAAATTCGTGCCTGATAAATAATCATTTTTAGGATCGGGCATCACGTATCTGATAAAAAAATACAATATTACTCTATAGTAATTAATAAGCAATTCTTGATGTTCAAACAATATATGTATAAATGACATAGAGTCAGTTGTAAGACTATGTAGTTCAATAAGATCATGTTTCAATTTATTACAGTTAAATAATGTTTGTTGCGAAGAGCTAATATATATGCAAGTATGTATTAGGTGTTACGAACCTAGTAACAAATTAGTTCAATTGTGACCAGAAGGATAAACCAAAGGCAGCATGAACGGAAAGTATAATCTCATGCACATTCGTTTCGTGCTTACTGGCGACTCATCAGTAGGAGCCGGTATTACGCTCATAAACCACGGTCGGAGTACCGCCTATTTCCCTTCTCGACCAAATATATAGTGGTTAAAGGCGTAATACCGGCTCCTACTGATGAGTCGCCAGTAAGCACGAAACGAATGTGCATGAGATTATACTTTCCGTTCATGCTGTCTTTGGTTTATCCTTCTGGTCACAACTGAACTAATTTGTTACTAGGTTTGCAACACCTAATACATACTTGCATGTTTCACTTTATTTTTAGCGATATTTGAGTGTTGACAATACCTATCGTCACTACATTACCATTCTGATAAAATAGGTCTAAAAAAGTATCGACTTTTTCATGAGTGGTGCTTATTTAAATTAAATCATCTATAAAAAATACGAATGTTTATGTTTTTCATATTTTATAAGTTTAAAAGGCTTTGTAGCTAAATGTGATCTGTGAAAATTTTCAAATAATGCAAGAAAATGACATATAAATATAGTTTTAATACATATGCAGGTTGAAATCGTGCATAAAATATGTTTGAGCAATATAACATTTAACATAATGCAATTAGCAAAAATTCCCGATAATAATTAAACAGGCATGTATAATTATATAATCTCATTGGATCTAAATTTCGTTTCTTCTTGACAGGAACTATCGTCTGAGCTAACATTGACAGAAAAACAGAAATTTATCATAAATTCTGATCGTCCCAGTAATAAGAACCGAAGCATAAATTTGGAGTGATTTATAAAAACTGGTAGTCAATCAGCGAATTTCAACATCGGATGATTTCATACCGCAGTATTTATTTTTTAAACAGTAGAATACCCAAGGATTTAAGTATTTTACTTTGAAATGTTTAATTAATATTTTTGTTCTTACTGTGAGTGTGGTGTAAACCCTGAATATGGGACAGGAAATGAATTCATAAAAGTTTTTCCAAATAATCGGAAAACTTGTTTTAACAGCATTTTCGAACAATGAACTACGGCTTCAGAGTGACGGGACAAGTGAGAACTCATAAATCAAAGAAAAAAACGTTGCAACTGGAAATGTAAAGGAATCTATAATTTAATGATCTACGAGTGATATTAATGGTCCCAAAATAGACTACTACGGAAACTATATGATTCCTGTGTCACTTCATTAAAACCAAGTGCTATGATAGGTCTAGCTGGGTGCCGAAGGTCAACAAGTCTGGAAATTTCTAATAGCATTCGCACAATTTATCCCAAAATAAAATAATAAAGCTTACCTTTACTTATTGATAAATAGCTCAGCAACAAAGCTTGTAAACACAATTTAAACTAGGCCAAGGCAAAGAGAAAACCAACAAACCAAGATATGCAGAATCGTATATTTTTATATATTTCGTTGTGAAACAACTACGTAACAAATTCAGGCTTCTGGGTGAGTTAAACACCCAGAAGAAATAATTTTATGCCTTTAGTCAAATTGTCTAAATTCTTTAAGCCAAGCCATTCATATACCATAATTCCCCTTCTTAAACGACAATTAAGAATACACCTAGAGTGCCTGAAAATCAAATTGGGAGACATATTTAGAGTGCTCAACAAGATTTATACTTTCCATATATTCTTTAAAGGGGATTGGAATTCGAGTTGATACCACAATTAACAGTTGCGGGATAATTGATAGCACTCGTAATTCGATAAAATCTCAGTTGCTTTGCAATTTCAGGAATACAGCTTTGATTAGGTGTTGTACTAGTACTCAGCATTAAAATAGCCCTGGTTTATATATTTAGATTCTACTGATTAGCGTTTGTCCACTTTATTCACTTTGTCGGAATTCAGGGTAATACATATTTTGGATAGTTAGAAATAACTCGAAGACTTAACCCTGGACACTGCAAAGGTGTTGACTTAAGATTAAGATGTACTTACATACACTGAAGATATAATTACCGTGAATAACCTAGCTATTATATATTGATTGATAGGATTTCCATCGAAACTGTAAAATTTGGAACACCTCAGAAAAGCTGATTCGAATCAATCATGTCATTTCTAAATTTTTTATTAAACTCAATATAAAATTAGCCGAAAAATCTGTTGGAAACTTTAAAATGAATTAACAGATACCTTACTTTACACGTTTTTGCTCCCTATCTGGAACTTTGGCTTCGATAAATTTTAACGCCCATAACATAAATACTTCGAAATGTTACATAGTCACTAACCACACCGTTTGCAATATGTCACTGGTTGAGGAGTGGTTGCCGAGATGCTTTTCAGAAACTGATGGCTTTCATACGTACTTGGTGGACTAGTTACGGCTCATACAGCGGATGTCAGTGTACAATTGAGATAAGCTGTTAAGCTTCGACGATGTTTCCAAATCACTAGTAGCATTAAGACAGTCGTGTTTTTCTTGTCGCGTGTCTGGCTGAAAACACGCGTAGCTTATAAACATTGGTGCGATCTTCTCTTAGTTTCATGAACGATTCCCTGATCGAAGATCTTGTCTTTGTATAAATAGCACATAAGAGTTCAGGCTTGATCATAGAAAGACAAGCCGATTCTTGCTTATGTTACCCTGTTAGTGCCACAGGTAACGTTTTATAAGTTATAGATTGCTTAGTAGGGCGTAGTGTTTATATAATGACATCCGCACATTGATAATCTTTTTCAGTACATGGTTTTTAGATAGAATAATGGCGGCCGAATAAAGCGGAATTTAAATAGGATTCTGTCGGCCAGATAATTGGTCAGATCCATCGACTAAAGCAATCGAAATCCATGATACGTACTCGCGTCTTTGATATAAGATAACTATCGCATACTTTCCAAAATATGGTCGATCTGGGTTCGATGAAATATCTGCGTTTGATCTGCATTGATTACATCACTACGCTTGGTGATAAGATAATGTGTGTGATGCGGAGAAACTGAGTTCATCACAACCAAGTTAAGCTTCGGGGTCCTTTATTCTACACCTCGCTTTCACGCGCAATCTTGACCTAGCTTGCGTTAAGATCACCAGCAATCATAAGAGCATCTAAATGACTCGTTAGGTCAGAGGCAAAATCTGAAATATTTGCAAATAAAGCAGACTATTCACTAGCATAATTTTTAATTATTGGGGCATACTCGTTCACAGTGCACTTTAGTACTTGTGACGCACAATAATTTTTCCAAGTGCTTCCGGTCAAAATAAAACGTATTTTCCGTTTATCTCAAAACATAGATCAATATTTAAGTAATCGCTTATTCGGTATTGGTGAAATATATTGGCTGTGCATCTATGAAATAAGCTATACAATCCAAGTAACGTTGCTTCGTTGGTAGTTGACAGCATAGACGCAATTCAGAGTACAAATGACGATGAATTTTAGGTTCTTCAGCAGTATATTGACGATACATGATGCATGTACAATGTAGTTTATAATTATAATGAAAATTTATACACTTAAACAAAACCATCTGTTTTAAATGTATGATTGATCAGAATATCGTAGTATTTGACTGCACGATCTATTTGAGCGGATCTGTGAGGATCACAAAACAACCACTTGCGTCGTGTTTGGAATTTCTGGCAAACAATTATTCGTGAATGCCCATCCGATAACTTAACTAGTATGAAGTTCTGCAACGAGTGGCAACTGCTGACCAAATAAGATAATATCGCGGCAAAACTTTTGTCCACCAACCAGAGTCTAGGTGTAGCTGCAATTTATAAACAACCCATCTTCTTCCAGATGAACATATCATTCTCCGTTTATAGCGCTCTAAGTTAAAATAACGATAGATGTGATCGGTCGGTTATTTAATGTCAGCACAGAAAGCATACGCATATACACTTACATATAGGCCCAAACAAGAGGTAAATCGTAAAATCAAACTAGTTGCCACCCACATATTGAATGAAAATCCAGGATTATATAAATGAAAGATTGTATTCTCGAAAAGAACGGTCATTATCCACTTTGTTATTAAATGTATTTTCTCTACCAAATAAAAAATGTAGTGCATAATATTCGAAGGCAATGAGCATATCCAACAGACATGTCAAGCTAATCATCCTACGAAAGACACAATACAAATCGTGGTACTGCCACAACATGCCGCCTACACACCGTTATGGCCTTACAACGCACAATGACATCTGGAACCACATAATAGGTACATTAGAATTCGCAGAACCGAACAATTTTAGCCGCAGCATTGACAAATTGCATACGAAGTGTAAAATATTGTTTCCACAATAGACAGTATCAGCATAGCCAAAAGCACAGGCATGCAAATAAATGAATTCTTATCACATTCTGTCCGGTTATACCTTGGCCTTAGCAGAACACTAGGTTGCCCGTACCCAATCAACAAATTATTATTGTTTAAAACAGTAGATATGGTGATAAAACTCAACTATTTAAACAAATTTATCAATAGGAGAAATCGATTGTACCAGCAGTTTACCACATTGAATATTTTCTTTCGAATACATTTAAACATAACTTTTCGGAAAGTGGTATATATTTCAAAAATATTATCATACAAGGATTAATTTAGAGTTCAACCAAATTGTTGCTCTATTTACAGCTTATACGATTGAGAAATCAGCCTTGTCGTGTAAAACGCATCATGAAATTGAAGCGTATTTTTTTGTAACACATGGGTTTATGCAGTCGCATGGACCAGTCACGAATTGCGTAAGGAACGATTCGCCAGCGCTTGCATTGTCAGTACGGAATCATTTTCATCGGATGAATCACAAGAGGAATTATCCGAGTCGCTACTGTCTGATCCCCCATAGCATACTAGTCCTGGGCGTACGCCTGCCAAATATCGCACCGAATTGTTCATTGTTATGTAATCCTTCTGATCTGTTTCAGCGACTGTACTGTTTTGTACAATGTCTCCTGCAATCTTTGGTACGTCTGTATTGCCTAAGAGAGAATACGGTTAAAACAATTAAGCGTGTAATTTCTATGAACTCCGCGGTGCATTTGATTTTTTGAATTGATTAATTTTATCCAAAAAATGAAACATGCATATAAATTTACCTGCGACCATATGGCACTATCGCTTCATAAACAATATCAAGCCTTGCAGCAAACTCGGCCAACATAAAAATGAGAGTTAAGAATAATATGATAACCAAATTTGGCAACAATGTCGCCACTAAGCCAGAGTGTGGTATTAGTTTTCTGAATCACAATAAATTTCCCCATCACACTATAAAAGAATCGTGTAAATAATCTCTCTTCCGGGTTTTATGTCCACTCCCGAATAATCAATCAGGCTAGACCCAGTCCCAATGGAGAAGGCATGACAAACTAATCACACTTTGATACTCTTATTTATGATAATGAAGCGACTATTGGTGGTTCAACAAGTAATGAACACAATAAATGAGAAAATTCGGGATTAATTCCATATCAAGTTTGTGAATGAAATCAAGGCGATAACTGTCAATTCTGTTGATACAAATGTATGAGATAATTACGCAATTAAAGGAAACCAGGAATACGCTCAGTATCATCGAATATGATTAATCCAGTTATCTATTGGTGATATATAAGCGTTAATTTCAGAAGGCTGTCTGACCTTGGCACATCGTTGTCGAATTGAAGGCTCGCAACCAATTATCTTCATTCCTTAAAACTTTATATACGAGATTTAATAACCCATGTTGCTTTGATCTGATTTCCTGGAATTTACAAAATTGTATTGTCGTCGATAAACCCTATTATCAATGAATTACTCGTTCATTTCTTCTTCAAGAGGACTAAAGTTGTCGTTCTAGCCGGATTGGTTAAATGAAATTGTATCTCCAGTATAGAATATAGTCTATTTGCAGGAGTCGGCTATATAATATAACAATGTGTTGTGGTGCATCAGGAATTCAACACTAGACCGGGGTTCAAATATGACTAGAAGGATAAACCAAAGAAAACATAAATGGAACCTATAATCTCGTTCATATTCATTTTGTGCTTACTGGCGACTCACCAGTAGCAGCCGGTATTACGCCTTTTACTCACTATGTATTTGTGTGAGGAATGTGGGAAAATAGGACGCGACAATCTCCTATACGAATGTTTAAACCTGCAATAGTGAAGCAAACTACATATAAAGTCATCAGCAATACCATTAACTCACTATATAATATTTATATACCAAGTTTGTAAAGCGTACCAACACCAAGGCTATTGTGTAAGTGCCCGATAACACCCATAGTTGCCGAAAAGGTACATGGTACCAACACGATGGATTCCAATTAAGAACTAAAACCATTTCTGAACACTTGCAACTCCAGCAAAGCCATGCCCACTGGCCTTGAGTGACATCAGTGAGCCTTATGCGTTATTTAACCAAACTTTGAAGCATTTTTCTCGAGGAACATTGATTGCATTAACTTAAGTGGCGCCGAACGCATCCTTCATGACAGGCTACAAAGTCAACTCCAGTAGATGCATATCATATCGTAGTTTGGCATTATTATTTACGATATTACTAATAACATCGTATTGCACCATAATCTCACATAACAAACGGCACTCAAATGTGAAAATGTGCAAGGATATTCCGATAATCAGGATACAGTAAAAACGCAGCGACGGCTATGCCATGTTGGAACCCCGTGATCTTAATCTAGATTTCCGTTAATTTTTATATTCGCGAATGAGTTTTAGTGCTTGTTGTGACACGTATTTTAAAAAGAAAAATTTGCTTCTTTGATATAAACAAATAGCAGTTATAATGTATAGTAGAACAAACGTCAGTTTCATTTTTTTTGACCGACGGAAATTTTTGTCTAATTAAATAGTCTCTGTATTGTACTATGTTAAGAGCAAATTACTTTCGTTACACCTGACTTCGCTTAGATTTTAAAAAATTAACGGCTAATTCTCACAGAATTTTACGGCTTCAAAACAGACAAGAGTAATACATCCGTAACAGCATGGTTGGGCATTATAGTGATGACGATAAACATCATAATTAACATTTATATTGCCTGGATTATTTGGATACAAGCTCTTTATCTCAGAAATAGCTTCAAGTATGGCGCTATGCGTAGACATCACGCGAAAGATATAAAATAGGTACCTACGAGATCAAAGTAAGCCTGAAAATGGCGAAGGTAAATTTTTGACACATGATCTAGATTCCTACCGCTAGAAAGATGTATAAAACGACACGCGTTTTAATTTGCCAGGTAAAATATCTGGTAATCCGTAACAGTTGCATAGATTTTCTGCAACAAGTCGATGGATCTATGCAAATCGCCTTAAGGTTTCTTACCTGATTCATTTTCATTGAGTTTTATGATTTTCAAATCTGGACCGGCAGCATCACACCTAAAATTTAAAACACACACTTAAAGCAAATTTAACAATAGATGGTATTCTAAAGAATAATTATTAATACTAAAAAACAGCATCACCTGAGCATAATAAAATGATGACTCGATGCCGCATAACAACGAAATTTGTAGCTATGCGTGTGCAGTAAATAAAAGCTAAACTACTAAATAATAGTTGTGGGTTGAGACTGTTATTGTAGCCTTTTTTAATTGATCTACTTGGAATAAATTCCAACAGTCCAGAAACACCATCGGTCGAACCCAACAACATGATCTAATCTCCATAATAATCTTTATATATTTCACTAGCGCTGGAGCAGTAAATCTAATTAGAATATTATACATCATCTAGACAATTTTCAAACAGAGTACGATATTCAGTATATTTAAACGTGTCCTGGTAAGTAAATGCGTGAGCACGTGAAGTATATTGCCAGCCAGTAGATTGATGTGGTTATCATAATCAAAATATACACGAAAATTTTTCGGTAGCCTGATGAGCAGGATGTGCATCTGACATTCTCAAATAGCGTTCTAACCAACGCAATTGATGCTTCAAAGCAGATTTCAATAGCAAGAAGTGTAGCCGAATAGTGCTTTCCGGTTTGCTAATTCATCATTTAAGCAATATCTTCCGACGCTAAGCATGCGATGACCTCAGGCAAACGAAGCGAATTCATCGACTTGCAAAGCCGTTCAATCGTTACCAGCTATGGTTGATCAATTTCAGTCTGTTTCGCATACACGAGATCCGATAGTATACTCTAGCCGAAGGCATTTAATTTGGTGCTGAAATAGGCTGGTGGTATCCATGTTATGCATAACCTTATAAAAGCAGCTACTGCAAAAGTCAATCTGTCTGGTTACCAAATGGTCTAGTTAGACGAATTCGTTGACGACAGGTAGTGGACGTGGTTCAGCAGGATATTAGGCTCAGAAACAAAATTTGCCATGTCGCCATTTTTAGGCATTCAGCTTTAAAACTTACCGTAATTGCATATACGGAGTGGCATTAATGTCTCTGGAAAACGACTCCCTTTTACAAGCATAACACAAGTTTCAATAGTACATTTGCCTTGCCATATAAATTCCGGCCTGACGACCGGCGGGCTCAAGCTAGTCAACCCGAGATTGGTAGCATGAACCTTGCCGGGTCATAAAGGGACACAGCCATCATCTCGTTTCAGGTGAAGCCTCGAGTTTGGTCTAACTGCGCTGTAACTTTTTTTGTTAAATGTGTAGTGACGGAATGAGAGCAAGCATTCCAGACATGAAGGGTAAGTTTTGGCTGCTGAATGAATCTTTGGCCACTGGCATCTGGGCAGATAGTGCTTATCAGCCTTGGTTGGCAGACAATCTAGGAGAAGGAAAACTCCGAATACAAACCAACACTATGAATTTGCTACGTAATGTTCTTTTACAGCCCACATATAACCATGAAGATAAGTTCCATTATGCACAATGCGCATACTACTGTTTGTTGCATTGAAGGCCTCCGTAGAAATACTCATTGGCTCTGTAAAATCTATAAAGATACTCTAAACAAGGCGCCAAATTCCACCAGGCTCGGCTCATAATAATATTCGTCGCAATATAAGACGCCAACTTAAGCGCAGTATAAAAGTCAATCTCGAAAACTTTTGGACCATAAAGACTGAATAAATTGAAGCGTTCGCGTCAGGTAATAGTCGCTGTGTGTTTCAACTTATTCGCGCAACAGCTCCGAGAAAATTAAAAGTTAGTGAAACTATAAATGATTGCAACATCCATTTAATAACCGATAAAATACGTCGTCTTGATAGAAGGGCTTAATACTTCAAAAAAAAATTTCTTGGACAACCGCGTCAGTCCCGATTCCCGAAAGCATGCCTGCGTCAACAGTGTGGAATGTTAGTCTCGAAGTATCATTGGAGTTAGAAGTACGTGATGCAAGCCTATCTCTTAAACGTCGCAAAACCGCAAGCCCCGATGATTTGCTTCCAGGATTATTTAAGGATGGTGGCGATATAATTTTGGGAGCGTTGACCAAACTCTTTCTTACTATATGAAATGAAGAAATCGTACTACTTGATTGTAACGAGTCGATCATCATTCCTATCTTCAAATAAGGCAATCGTAATTCGTGCGATAACCATCGTGGTATAAGCTTAACTCCAGTCGTATCTAGATTATTTGCTTCGATTATCCTATGTCGTCTTAGCGCTTCATGTGAATCACATACTAGAGAATAACAGACTGGATTCTGCTCAGGACGAGGTTGTATAGATAATATTTTTACGTTAAGGCAAGTTCTTGAATAGAGACATTTATATCACCGTCTCACAATAGCCGTCTTTCTAGACTTCAAGGGTGCATTCGATTAGGTCGATCGCAATGTTTTATTCCATATTTTGTCGAAAAGTGGTGTACGCACAAAATTTGTTAATATTTTACTCGCTCTCTACACAAATACTTCTGGTCGCGTTAATGTCTACAACGAATTAACGCATAACTTTAGAACCAGCAGTGGTGTTCGTCAAGTTTGTCCACTTTCCCACTTGTTTAATTTTGTAACCGACGCTATTATGAACAACACTCTTCCACAAATTCAGGATGCAGGTGTTGAAGTTCTCTCGGGCGATAAACTAGTCGATCTCGACTATGCAGACGATATCGTAATGTTATTCGACAATCAGTTGCTGGCTAAGCCACTTTAAATAGAATAGCAGACGTTGTTCCGTATTTCGGTATGAAATTCGCACCCTCTAAATGTAAGATACTTCTACAGAATCATCCACCACTCATTCCAACGCTACGACTGCAGAATTAGGATCTAGACATAGTTGGCAGGTTAACATATCTTGGGGGCTCTATCAACAACTTAGACAATATGGCCGACAAGATGAGAATAAGAATCGCGAAAGCTAACGTAGCTTTCTTGAATCTTCGTTATTTATGGAGAAACGCGAGTATTTCAAACTGCCTTAAAGGTCGTGTTTACAATGCATCTGTACGCCCGGTTTTACCATACGCTAGTGAAAGTTGGCCTTTTAGAGTTGATGATTGTAGACGCTTATAGGCATTCGACCATCGTTGTTGGAAAAGTATAGAACATGTTGATTACCATCAACGAATAACCAACGTTGACACCCGTAGACGTATTTTTGGATCTGCCAATAAGTGATCTTGGTTAAAAAACAAATAAGGCTCAATCAACTGCGTTGGTTCGGTCACGTTTTGCGTATGCCCTCATTTCGATTGCCCAGTAGTGCTCTGTTCACTCATCCAGCACCAGATTGGCGTAAGAAAAAAGATTGGCAGATTTTGACATGGAAGAAACAGTTGAAGTCACTTACATTCAAATTGAGAAGTATAGGACCCACTCGTCTACCATGTTAGGGTCCACGTGCGCTACATAGTTCTTGGTTAGAAACTCTTAGCGATATGGCATGGAATCGAGCTCAGTGCGATCTTGTTGCAGATGTCTAGTAGAATCATCTTCGTAACTTTCTTTTCTTAGTAGGGCAAAGTTAGCTGCTCTCTCTTTTGTTATTTAGATATATTTTTTCTATTCTGATGGTCACATGACAGTGAAACATTAGTCACTTTTGGCTTTTGTATGGCTGGGCATGATGATGATAAATTTACTCATAGTAACTAGATATTCTCTCTCTCGTAGATCTCACTAGCAAATTGTCTAATATAATAATTCTGTTAATTTTATATATTTTTCACTTCATATCGCTGTATGGCATTAGTTACTTTTGGCTTTTGTATGGCCGGGCATGATTATTATTTAATCTTCAAAAACAGTAAATTTTAATCTTCACATAAGACCAGCTAACATCCATTTTAGAAGGAATGTATATTTTTGTTGCAAGGACTGCTATTCAATTTCGCTAAAATTTATGGAAGTTTTATTTCCAATTAGCTTTCGGGAGCATGTGAATGCAAATCTTCAATGGATAAGCTCGTGGTTCGAGTCGACATACGTGTTCTAGATGCAATTACGCCATATATAACTAAATTTTACATGATATATTTGAATTCACAGTTGTTCTGGGAATAGAGATAACCATGTGGCTCAACACTTTACACTACGTCTGACGTTAAGCTATTCACGTATAATCTATTCTACGAGCATTAAACAAGCAGTCGATCATTATTACCACTGTGTAGTTGAGTTAAAATCCCGTTCACGCCAACTCCAGTTGATATTTTAGATGTTTTTCATTTAAAATCTAACGCAGTATTCAGTTTATATTTTAAAAATACATACAATTAAATTTTATTCCATATCACATACCCAGATGACATGATATACCTTTAAATGATAAATCGGGGATAGCAAATTTGAACGATAATCCACCCGATAACTGATATCGATCAAGGCCAGAGTGAATGGATTTACTGGAGTAACAGGTGTTCAGAAATTGTTGTAATTCTCAATTTCGGTGAACTATAGCATAAATTGATATCCATCAGGTTGGTATCACGTACCGACTCGGAAACCGTAGTGTTAGTACCATGTACCTTTTCGGTACAATAATGTTGGTATCGGTTACTAAAACAATAGTCATTGTGTTAGTATCCTTTACAGACTCGGTATATATATTATATAGTGTGAGTTAGCGTTGAAGTCGTATTGTCGTTGACTTCAGATTATGTTAGCTTCACTATTACAGGTTTACACATTCGTCTGGGAGATTGTACCGTCCTATTATTCCACATTCTTCTACCAAATATATAGTGGTTAAAGGGCGTAATAACGGCTCCTACTTATGAGTCGCCAGTAAGCACGAAACGAATGTGCATGAGATTATACTTTCCGTTCATGCTGCCATTGGTTTATCCTTCTGGTCACAACTGAACTAATTTGTTACCAGGTTCGCAACACCTAATACATACTTACACCCGAACAAAAGTCGGACCATAAAACGTAATTTAGTATATAACTGAAATTTGAATGCAATTCGCAGCTTCAAAGACGCTGATGACAAGTTCAATTACTGAAACAAATATTCCGGAATCATATTCCGATAGCAGAAATTTTGGCTATTATTGATGAGTGCACATTAGGGACCAAACCCGTCTAGTACATGGATTGCATCCGCTAGCAACATATATATATATATATATATATATATATATTTATTTACTGCGGCTGACTCCTTTTGGAGGATAAGCCGGCTCCATTGATTTCATGGAGTTTCTTGGGAATTTGGTACAAGTGGTGTCCCCTCACCACTCGGCTTTTTGATCGAGGACGCACCTCTAGCCTTTGCACATCCAAGCGCAGTCTGCAAGGCAGCAGTAAGTTGAGAGCTCATTCGCCATTCGGAAGTACGGGGTACTGTCCAGGAGTCCATGTAATCCTGTGGCTGTTGAACCCTTTTGTGGCGGGGAACACACGCCGAGTCATGGTGCCGTCGTCGGGCTCATGTGGTATTTTATAGGAGATCCGATTGCCGGTCGGAAATCCACCACGCCCTGGTGACACCACCGCCATAGCCCGTTAGCCCATGTACGATCGGCCATCGAGACATGGTTGACACCGTCGTACCACGTTGAGGAGGGGATGGCCTTTACGACGGATATATATATATATATATATATATATATATATATATATATATCATATATAAATTAAATCATACTTTTAAAATAATATATATTGGCCAGTTTTTTTCGAGAATTAGGAGAAATAATAATTAAAGCTTTTCAGTTAGCACTATACTGGCTTTCCAGTTTTACTTGTAACCATTAGCAGAAGTCTTACATTTGTTTTTATTTAATCACGTGCTAATTTGTTAGTAAACTTGTAATGCCTGCAATGGTCAGTCAAGAGGACTGACAACAAACTGATGGAAAGAAAGTGCGGAAATATAACAAGATGAACGATAATTAGTGAAATCTGTACGCCATGTGGTTGTACCTAGAGAGGAAAAAGACAACTCATGAACCGTGTAACACGACATAAAAATACAAGGAAAAAACATTCGTACACACAACAGCCAATAAAGTGAAATGCTAATCAAAACTGAATACATCGACGCAAAAATAACATGACTTCAAACATCACACTGCGTCTAGAACTGTCATTTTTGCTGTTACCATTACGATCGAGCTATTTTCGCAACTATGGATTGAGTTTTTGACCAGACTTTCTTATAAATGTGCAATTACGTTTCGGAATTTTCATGCCTCGTATTGTGTCCAGCATTGTTGATGAGAGGTGCTGATCCTCCCGGTGAAATGAAAATGTAGAATAATGTGTAGCTAAGTAATCTTGAAATAAATTGGATAATATTCGCATAAAGCATATTTCAATTATATGTTGTTTCTTGTCATACAATTTATATTATCGAACACTCAAATGAACTGAACATTATAAATGCACGCATAAGTTTATATGACGGTTACAGAAAAAACAACAAATGCTATGCAGGTTAATATAGTGTAGAAAAATACGACTTACGATTTACGCTTGACAGCGCCAGAAAGAAGAGCACGCTGATTAAATGTGCTGTACGAGTTCTGTGTCAATGTACGATTGATAATGGCACATGATGGCTTAACCACCTTTGGCGATTCAACACCAACTTCTGAAATGCGCTTCAAATTGATGGCGTATATAGATCCATTGGGTTAAGCACAATAACGTTATAAATTTCGTTTTGTAGGTATAATTGTACAACTATAGACTATAAATGAAGCATTTTCGACAGTATAACTTATCCAACGAAGCCAAAAAATAGCCACCTCAAGACCTGTATCGACAACATTAACTAACGCCACAGGGAATCTAAAGTAATAAATATAATTCGGTTGATAAGGCTTAAGTTTGGCTGTAGAAGAACAGTGGAAAAGTTCGAAATTAAGCAAGTACTAGTTGTGCTGGTCATAATAACGCTTAGTCGATCATGTATCATTACCTTCTGATGTCACCAGAACACGACGGAAAAATGGAAAACGCATGTCAAACCGTAAATCTATTCTATAAAAAAAACAGAATTCCAGCTTCTACTCGTAGCCCCGCACACCCGACTTGACTGGAATGCTGGCTGCCAAGCATCTATTCAATCAGGAGTTCAAGTTTGGCAACTATCGCCAACATATAAGTTATTTGATAAAACTGTAACTGATAGTTCGGCTGATGATAACAGTTAATTAAACAAGTTTGAAAACTGAGGCGTCAATATGTGATACTGATTACAGTTCAGCTATGTTGCGCTACTTGTTAAATAAGTGCGCAAGCGTGGTTTCAATATTTTTTACCTCGACCGATGCAATCAATGATTGAAATTTGTTGTATTTTTTTGCGCAGCGCGATCATTACATTTAACGTATCCACGATTTTATTTCGTGGATGGCAGATTTTCACTATCAATTCCGCAAAGCTCCGATTGATCCTCATTTCCAAGTACGCGTTGAGTTCGTCCTCGTAGTGGTTGTGCGTTGATTCGTCCTCTCACTCCGAAGGATTCCCCACCATTCGTACTAACCACTGGAAATGAAGTACTATCCAATCTTGATTGTCTTGAAGCGTTTCGGCACCTTATTACCGATACTATCATCAGGCGTCTAATAACTATCTGTACATTGCTCATACGACCAAAATATCTCGGTAAACAGAATAGTGAAAGCCATGCGATTCATAAAAACTAAGCACAAAATGGACCTATTCAGTATTTCTGTCAATGTTTTACTTCAATCACTAAGCTCATAAAAGCTACTGAACTATAATTAAAACAACATGCTAACGTTCAAAGATATCTCAGTTGGAATTCAACAGATACGTTTTAAATTGTTACCAAAATCCGAAACTCTTAGTAAGAATTAAGACCAATAGTTAGTCTGCATCCACTTACTAAAGTTTTGGACAATACGATTTTAAGCTGATTGAACCGACGTGGTCTCACTCTAAATTAACCATGTAAGGCAAACATAATCGCTCCTCTAGATGAAACACACGATATTCCATCCTTAACCAAATACGCCAGTGCATTATTTTGAGCCACCTCTGAGGCTTTCGATATAATATCCATACATCCCATCGTAAAGTAACTTGCTAATCTAAACGTTTGCACAAACACCGGAATTCATATTTAAATGTTCGTCATTACGCTAAGCGGAATACCATATTTTACACGACCTATAATCGCTGGAGTTCCCCAGGTTTCAAACTAGGATCACTTTTCTTCAACATTGTTTTCCATTTAAGAAATAATTCATTTCAAAATGGCAAAATTAACAAGTATGTACATGACACAATAATAGTTTATTCAGTCAACCCAATTAATAGAACTCAATCTTTGTAAAATACTCAAGACCTACAGAGAATCCGTCGTATATTCAAGAACTTATTACTTCAAAGCAATGCATTTAAGTCAGCCTTCTTAAAAATCGTTAAGAACGTATTATCCACATACAGCATTCTATACCTTCGAAAAAATAAACATGGAAAGCAAAATAAGATATGCGGCTCTCACCAGTAGTAGTCTTGCATAAATAGTACTTGATTGGAAATTTCGGCTGCAAAATTTCTATGCAGTCACAAACAGTAACATTTTGCAGCTTTCGCCACATATGTATAGTATAGTATATGTAGTATAGACAAGCAATTATTGAGCGAGTGGTGGTAACAATTCTATAAATCAAGTCTGCGAGATTGTTTGTTCTTCTTAAGACATATAATACATATTCATGAATACACAACCATTATTTGGAAACTCACAAGAACTGCTTTTTTTGAAAAACAGGATGAACTTCAATCATACTTATTAAGATGTACATTTTATAATATATACTTCATAAAATCTCGTTCAGGCTAACTTTCACTCTTTATGGTTTGGAAAAAACGTTAACTTCTATTGAATTGCACAAATATATTAAACGACTGTATTCTGATACATTTAAGATTTATTCATGTTGTATCTCTAAATTAAAAAAATTTTTTTTTGAAATTTTACATCCCTGGATCTATTAACATATCTCTGAATATGTTTCCATTTTCAAAACTAATAACAAAATAGACAGTTACCTGCTGACAAACATAACTAACATCCGAATAATTTAAACGTTATATACGAAAACTTAATTTATCAAATTCGACAATGTCATACAATTGCGACTATTAAAACCCATTCTTGAAATCACAATTGATAATGGATAAATTTATTGATTTCTATTAGATAATATGTGGGAACAAATACTTGAATTCTTTATTTCGGACTTCGACTCTCCCTGGTCTTATTTTAATCTCGATCACGTTCTACAGATGCCTGCGATCCTTGCAAGACTCGCTCGCCTCAATCCTGCCGACTCCATCAATTCATTCGTCACGACAACGGACTCCAACGGTCGACGTCTACCTCCGGGCCGCCATCTCTTTTATCTTCATCTTCGTTTTCGATCTCACATTCACCTTGAAGATCTGATACTTCACGGACTATCTCCAATTGATCTTGTCTAGTCAAATGGAACTTCGCTTATATTTATTTTTCACCAGATTGAACTATCTTGTTGTTAATGATAACTTTTCCCCTCCCCAACCCCTCCCCCTGCTATTAAATACTTTGCTAGTCACAATTCCACTCACCTCCACATATTCTACCCTTGATTTGCTATTTCAATGATTGGGCCAGTTGGCCTTTGATGCCAAATAAATGTATTATTATTATTATGTATTATTATTATTTTCTTTCTCCGAGATTTGGTGGATAAACCGGAAATGTCATCAGCAGAGAAATCAAGGCTCATATTAACCTAAGCGTCTGGATTTGCTATACAAAATTGAGATTTCATCGACGCCGAAATAAATTGATATTGTCCTTATTGTTCACTAACAAAAAAGATAAATACCCAACCTGTTTATGACGAATCCGAATTGAGTTACCATGAGCTAAGCAGAAGACAAGCCCGCTTCTACCTATTCAATTAACTTTAAGCAAACAAAAACGACAAATCGAATCAATGAGACGATTGAGCTGCCACCATGCAGTTTTCTTTTTAAAACACAAACTGATTTTTACGATGCGCTATTCTGATCACCCAAAACATGCAATAACAGAACACACGTTCTAAAAAGCATAAACATTTTGAACTTCAAATGCAATGCTGAACTTTTTTGTAACATGCTCTCTGAACAGAATATATATATATATATATATATATATATATATATATATATATATATATATATATACCAAGTATTTAGAGGAAGATATTTCCTCAAACAAAATTTAAGCAACAATTATTGATAAAATTAAACCACCATGGCTGGTTGAAACGAATATTATTAAGAAAGAAAATACTTTGCAATAGACATACTTTTGAATTGTGCGTAATTTGAGATTCTGAATTCTGTAAGCGTTCCGGTGTGATTTACTCTAGCAAGCTTCATTTGACATTTTATTTTTCAGTTCGGTTTTACAAATATTGATATTCACAATATGAGCCTGCAAACGAATTTGAATTTTTATTTGTGCATATTGGGAACGTTCATGAATAAGTGATTTAATAATTCCGTTTTTCACGTCTAATCTCTTTCCAGGCTATATACGCGGGTGCAAGGTTGCGTAAGTACACAATTATTCATCTATTACTACATTAATGAAATATATATTTAAGTGTTTAACATAGATGCTAACCTTAAATTTGAGGACACTGATAATTTAGCTCAAGATAATGTAGACAGGAAGAGAAAATCATCTTATCAGACTCATATAGGCATATTAAGACTGATTTTTACCTGGCGTCTATGGGGTTTTCATTAGCTAAAAGAAGCAACCTACATAAATTTAGAAACAGAACTGTTGAAGGCGAACCATACAATATCTTCGAGTTGTTAATGGCTGAAATTCAACAAGGATATCATCCTGGAAGGTCGGCACAAATGTGCGAATTTTTACTCCTAGAAAAGATGGGGCTTCAACTTTCATCAGAATTTTATGAACGCCTTTGTGCAAAAGCCTCCGGATTGAAAACAACCCGAGATGAGATGATATGGCGAGAAATATTTCGTGATTAAAATTTCAGAATAGAAATTATAGACGCCGAGGGAGTCAGCAGCGTCAACGCTTCGAATGGCTGCGCGGATGGTGAAAGGCACATGTGAATATGGACGAAGAGCCAAGTGCCTAGGAGAAAAATGCATATACCCGTGTTTAGGTGGATCCAGATGGAAAGGAAGCACATAACCGGTACAAATTCCTCACCGGGAAAAGTATAAACCCCCACCAGCAGGAGCCGTAGGAGGGGTTCCATTGCAAAGACTCCCTGATGTGCCTAAAAAGGTATGCTTAAGGCAAAATCGAAAAATGCGACAATAGATAATAGGGTTGGAGCCCCTACAAGTGCTTGATAAATATCACGTTTAGTAATACTCGAACTTACCCATGACGAAATATAATTTAAAATGTTGATAATAATGAAATCCAAATTTATATAGATAGATAAAACAGAAATTAAAAAAAGGATATTTTAGCCTCTATAAGCACTGCTTCTAACTCCGCATTTGATTTTTTCTCAATATTATATTGTTCAGCAGCTACTTCTTTAAGATATTTTGCTTCATCTTCATCAATTCGGTGAATCTGGTTTTTAAATGCTCTAGATGCTTCAAACTCCTCCTGTTTGCGACTTTTTTCAGCCTATAACGTTATAAAAAGCATAAAACCTGTAATCTATCATACAATGGCCTTGGATCATACGGATCTTCAGCTTTTCCTTCAATTTCCCTTTGTTGTTTCTGCTTTTCTACATCTTTTTCAGTTATAAAATTTGGAGCGGGCATTGGGCTTATAAATGTTTATTTAAAATACATACAAATTAAAATATAAGTAAACAAAATAATTACACTCTAAAATGAAGAAATTCAAGTTTTACATAAAAGTCAAATAAAAAAGCTGTGGATTTCAATCAGCTATTTTATGAAGACTGAAAATATTTTGGTATTTATTGGATTTTACAAATAAGTTAGAGCCTTATTATTAAATATTCCAGAAACGTATTAGAATTAAAAACAAATCTTAAGACGTAACGCTCTAACTAGAGTGCCGCGCAACAAGACTAGTTATTCAAAGAGTGATGAGGAAGCAATACTGTTGAAGGTTCTTATTAGAGCCTTGTGTAGAGGAAGATATTTCCTCCGACATAAAAGTATCACTTTTGTCAGGACACTGTTTTCACGTTGTGTTACTATGCAAACGTAGTACTTAGCAATGATATTTCTATAAATAATGTTTAATTATTTTAGTAAACAAATAACAATGTTAACTATGTAAGAATTGTTTATTAGAGAGTTTTGAGTTGTCTGTTCTGTGTGCTGGACGCAAACTGATCTCTTTTAACTTGTAACAACTTTCTGGTTTTACCATTACTATATTGATTTTAGTAATAAATTAGTGTTACAATGAGATCTGTTTATTTATTTGCGTGTATTATTTGTTGTGATTAACATGGAGGTGTTCCAAATTAGATGATCATACCGCATATATGGATTGTCCGGGCCTGGCATCTCAGAGGCTCTCTTCTGGTAGTGAACAAAGGGTCACTAAAAAAATGGCGACCTTGCCAGGATCGACAAAGTGTTTCGTCAGAAGGAACCTATGGTGTATGCAGTAATAGCAAATTCAAGCCTGAAGCAGCAACTCAGGTAACTCTCAGAGAGTCTCCTGACCATTGAGAATAAATTAAATACCCTTCGACGGGATGTGAGTTGGATGAAACCCAAGAGGGAAAGTTCCAACAGAGATAGGTTGAATTCTCGGAGTCAAAGTTTAACTTCCAAGTATTGGAGAGGCTAATCGCGTAAGGGCGTTCAAGGCCCACGCGAGTGTTGCATTTCGCATCGTAAATACGCCGAATTTGGAAAGTGTCAGGAGGAGGGTTGCACGTTTCCAAACTTGGGTGGTTCCCGATAGAAAGAAAGTACTGTTCCTGTAGCCTGGTCTAAGCTCCCGGAAAACTAGGTAAACCTCCGCTAGTAGGAGCCGCAGGGGGGTTCCATTGCAAAGGCTCCCATATATGCCTTTAAAAGGCATACTAAAGGCAAAAGTTAAAGATGCGACAAAATCAAATGACACCGTTACAGTATTTGTGAATCTATTAGAACGCCTGCGTCACAGATCTCGTATTTTATGGACCTACGCCTGCCTAATCAGCTTCCACGTTTACTAGCCACAAAGGTTAACCCACAAGTCAAAACTTCTCGCCTTTGACTTCGTTTCAGTAACATGTCTGCCCAGCAGACTAGACATGCTACTCGGCCAGTCTTCGTTCATCTGCAGCTCCATAGCTGCAAGAAAGTACTCGTTTGTAACGACGCTGCTGTTACACGATTGCAAACCAGGCATCGCGGTTATTACCCGATTATGTTCAAACAGCCAAAATATTTCATAATCATGCAAGGCGCAACACATACATCGGTAAATGTAAACAGGTTGAAACTTTTTGTCGGACCGCTTGATCCGGGCGACTTACATCCTTCAACAAGCGTTTCATGATTTGCATTACGTTTAATCCGAGTGGTGAGGGGACACCACTTGTACCAAATTCCCAAGAAACTCCATGAAATATCAATGGAGCCGGCTTATCCTCCAAAAGGAGTCAGCCGCAGTAAAGTAAGTAAGTAAGTATTACGTTTAATGAATAAAAATTTCCCCTTGAATTTTTCGTTATTCTATGTATCAAATATTGACATTTTGCGCACCAATTGAACCCTATTTCATCCAAAGTGATCTCCATGAATCTCACACTCACATGCCACACGTGATATAACTAGCTGTTCGTAGCTAGTAATTGTGTTGCGTCATTTAAATTCTTTTTCAGTATTATGCCATTATTGAGGCAATGTTTGAGTACACCTTAGTTCCTATCATTTGATTTTCATGTATTTTTTTCATACATCATACTGTTGCACCGTATGTCTCACGCTTGAACGCCACTGGTTTATTTCAGTATGACCAGTTACTTAGAGCTAACACTTTTTGTAGAAACATTAAGTAGTCACCGGTTTTATATTATGGTAAAGGCTATTACCATGAACAAAGCAACTTCATTAATTACACAGTACACATTCACCAACGAATATCATTGCCAGCGATCCAGCTTGCCAAAGTTACATCTTAGACGTGGCACTTTCAGTTGTAATCTACTTTGCAATTTTCACGCTGCGGCACTCAAAACCTATCACACTGCTCCATTTCGTTTCACGAGGTACGTCCGGCCACTCATGTTAACAATTACTAGTAGTTATTTTGCCACAGATCTTTAACACAATTGGTCAAGGCCTTCGAACAGCAACTAAATCATCCTGCTTCGACAGTTCTACTTATTTAGGTGCATCTACTCAGAGAACCACCATCCAACTAACAAGAAAACAGTGCAAGTATCTAGAAGGACTTCTGGAGACCCACACGCTTCAAACACTCATACACTCTCACGACATTTGCCAGTTAATGCTTTCCTGTGCCTGTTAGGGGCCACCCAAAGTAAATGCTCTGTTAGTTTCCCTATTGGTCTTCTTAGTAATGTCGCATAGCACTTTCTTGAAGCCGGGGAGTTACACTTGAAAGACCCTAATTGGATCTTGTGTAGAGGCTATTAGCTCCCAAACTAATGGGAGCCCCATTGATGCTTATTCACATATGCATTATTACTCGAATAGCAACTAAATTTAGAATAAATAAATTCCATATTCATTTTAATGCCCTCTTTTAGGTTAACCTTCCTTTGTTCCTCAGTCAAATGTTCTGCATCATTACTGTAGAGAAATATATATCCTGTGACACAAACACATTAAAAATTTATTGAGACGTTTTAACCACTATGGTTGATTTAACTAATATTTTTAAAAAGATATTATACATTTAAATTCAATAATATCCTCTACATTCACACTTATATTTATTTTATTAAATCAGAATGTGAATACTCGCCGTTTCAAGGGTTTCTGTTTTGTACATTTACCAAAGTAACGATCTTAGAACAGAGGACAATGTCAGTTCATCTGTCGACTAATTTGCAATCCTTGCCGATATGAGTAAGAAAAAGTGTGGAGATTCTTGACCTATTAGATAATGAGACCCCCATATACGCCGAGTATTTATCAGCCTAAGTGAGTTTATAGGAGTTTGATAAGATAGTTTTCTATTGCTTATTTGATAAGTTCATACAAATATCTACTTTTAACATGCTATCAGTGTCCTCAAATTTAAGATTAGCCTCCATATTAATCACAAATATATATGTACATATTTATTAAATTAATAAGCGAAGGACTGTGTACTACTTACGCAACAATGCACACAAAATATTTAACCTAGAAAGAGATGTAAAATGAATGATTCCAATGTGCAAAAGTGAAAACGGAAACTCGTTTTAGCAGTAATATATTGGGAGAATCAAAATTTGTAAAACAAATGAGAAACAAGATGGCAACTGCAAGTCAACAGAGAAAATAACGAACGTCAAGTACAAAATACAGAAAACTAAAATTACGCACAATTCAATAGTTTATATACTCGAAAGTATTTACACAAAAAATATTCTAGAAATTAAACGAATATTTTCCTTTTTAATGATATTCTTTTCAATCAGCAGCGGTGGTTTAAATTAAACAATAATTGTTAATTTATTTTTGTCGGAGGAATTATCTTCCTCAATATCCACTGCTTTCTCAAAAAAGCCTATAGTAATAGCCGTAATCTACTTTTTCGGCTGACTTGGAACACTTCCTGAGCGAGTTCTGCATACTGGTGCCCCTGACGCCGACGTTTCGCATGATTCATTTGCATCTAGTACTCCCTGGCATTTATGTAGTGCGGTTTTCTTGTAACATAGTTGAGTATGATGTCGCTGCCGTGGACAACGCGTCTTATGCATGTTGTTGGTTTGACTTTTGTGTCTTTGTGGTCGGATTCTTCACATCAGACTCGTCCATGGAACAGTGGTCTTTTAGCTTATCTAATTTTTCGGTCTCGTCATCAATCTAGAAAAACTGGGAAGTGCAACTATTCAAATTCATACAATCCTCCATGCCTTTCACTTCTATGACGACATTTTTGTCTGTCATCCTTTTCACCTTCTACTGTCCTTTGTAAAATGAAGTCAGTCAGTTATTCGTATTTTCCTTAGCTACATCAATATGCGATACCGATCTTAAATCAGAGGATACACAGTACACGATTTTTACTCTTCGAGTCTTTGTCGGAGCTAGACCAATCTTTTTAAATAGAAGCCCAATCCAGACTACTTGGGGTGTTTAATAGAAGACCTCCAGGCAGCCGAAATGATTCTCCATATACCATGTTTGCTAGTGAAGTTCTTTAATAATGCCCTAAACCTGTTGGGCATGGCGAGCAATACTACAGAAAGATTGTGTACCCATCCCGTTTTACTAGTACACCTCAAGAAAGCTTTTAATTCACGCTGCAGCCTTTCTATCATTCTATTTGCAAATGGACTGTTCGCGTTAGTATGCAGTACATTTATTTCCATGATATTGAGGGACCTTATTAAAAGTTCTGATATAAATTTATTACCGCGGTCCCTAGTGCCTCTTACCGTTACACCATAACGTGACACACAATTATTGAGGAACGTAAACAAGACCTCTTATACGATCATAGTTTTTAAAATCGCTATTTCAAATTGCCAATTAAAACGATCAGAATTGTTAGAAAATACTTTGTCTGGTTACTTTGGGCATCTTGACAATTTTTATATGTATATGTTTGAATAGTCCGGTTGGTATCCCGATATTCCGTATCTCGGTTCTAGGATGTCTCCAAACTTTACAGATTCTGCACTTGACAGAGGATTTTACCCAAGCACGTACGACTTTAGACATATGTGGCCATATACAGCTATCAGTAATAAGTCGAATGGTGGTTTTTACGGATAGATGTCCTAAATCATGTAGTTGTTGAATTATTTTGGCGCGTAACTCCAACAGCTAATATAGTCAAGGTAGGTCTCTGGACTGCTTGTTATTCAGTAGTTTGCGAGCATAGCCCCGTCTCTTAGCCAATATTAACGTAAAAGGATCCAATCCTTGCGCTTCCTCAATTTGTTTGACTAAAATGTTGGGAGAATCATCTAGATTATTCAATTAACTTTGACATATCAGCTGGACGTCGGTTTCATTCGGTCTGGTATGTGCATCTGCAACTATATTTTATTTACCAAAAAATATGAGACAGTGAAGTCGAACCTTGCTTATCGGGTGAATTAAGAATTCACCCTGCAAGAGTAATTAAGCCTCGCATTTTTACAAAGTAGGCTTATCACCGGCTGGGATCTGTCAATAACTTGAACTGATGACCGTCTCAATAATACTCAAAATGTAGCACTGCAACATACACAGCAAGAACCTCTCTACCAAAAGTATCATACCGTATTTCATGTTCATAAAGATTTCGGTTATAAAACCCAATTGACCTTACTGTACCATTGTCTCTTTGCTGTAGCACTGCTCCTATTGCAACATCTGAAACATCTGTGATTAGCTCAAATGGCTTCTCCTAATCTTCAGGTGATAGAGTAGTTATATCACTAAGCATTTACTTAACAAAACGAAATTTTTCTCGGTTCTCTTGACTCATGGTGATAGGCCAGGAATTCTTGATCGTGTCCTACTCACGTGTGAGATTGCGTGTTACAGCTCGTAAAATTCCGGCTTTGCCTGAAATAAATCGTCGATAATAGCTGATCATGCCCAAGAACCTTTGCAGCTGGTGCACGGCCTGGGATTTCGTTACGTCCATGATGGCTTGGATTTTATCTTCCAAAGGTTTTATTCTGTCTTCGGAAAGTATATGTCCAATAAATTTAACGAAATAGCATCCAATTTTACTCTTATTGTGTTTGATCTTTAATCCATATTGTTCCAGCCTGATCAAAATGGTTTCCAAATGCTTGTGATTTTCTAAACGTGATCGATTGAAAAAAAATGTCGTCTACGTACACTATCGCAAATGGAGAATTCTGTCTGACCAAATTTTTTAATTTAAAAGATATTCAACCAAATACATGTGAGCCCCTACCCGGAAATCTCACTGTAAGGATTGGTATAGAACTCTTCTTCATTGATTTCTGATAATACGCTTTCTGGAGATCTAAATTTGAATAAGCCTTATATCTCGGAACAAAAATCTGTAGTTATGGAGAGGAAAAGAATCACCCTAAGTCACCGATTTGAATAGACGATAATCCCGACAAATCCTACATTTTCCCGGTTTAGATTTTGGAATCACCACTATTGTGGAAGCAAAAGTAAAATTTCCTGTTTACGAAATTGGTGAAGTTTGGTCACAGCCATTTGTTGCTTGTGTTGTACCAAAGGTTGGAACTTGGTTGAACAATGCAACGCAGTTACCAAATCTATTTGGTGCTCTACTCCTGTGTTCAATCCATTTTGTTCTATGCTAAAATTTGAAAAACTGCAATGTCTTTTTCGATGATATCGGAAAAGTTATTTGCGACTACTGGACGTGGTAAATGGAGTGATCTAACCGCTAAAATATCAGACTCCGTGAATTTCAACGCCTCCACGCCTTCTCCGATGGTCCTAGTTTTGTGATCTAGTGACGGATTGAAACGAATCAAGTAATCCATCAAGATGATATAGTCCTTGAAATGAGGCACCAGAAAATTACACTTAATGGAAGATATCTGTCTTAAAGTTACCGAAAGTTCCTCCAAACCTACAGCCCCTATCAGACAACTTTTGGCGGCCACTAGTTGATAACCAAATGTGAGACAATTTGCCTCCACCACATCTGATCTATCTGTGCAGCTTCTGCACACGTGTCTATGAGAATCTCCAGACCAGTAAATTCATCTCGAATGACGAATTTTTTATGTAAAATCTGGCATCGTTTTCAAGATCTCTGCTTAAGCAAAATCTAATTCTCTTGCCGTCTTTGTCGGTGCCATCTCTTTTTGTCTCACTCTTTGATTTCTCTTTAATTATGCCTTTTATAGGCAAATCAAGTTTCCTTTGTAATGTAGCTCCCCTTACGGCTCAAACTATTGGCGTTCTTATGCTTTTTCTTAAAGGAATTCTCTCTACAGGCTTAATGCAGCATTTCCAAATGGATTCACCTAAACGCGGGTAATACAGCCTTCTCCCTGGCATTTAGCATATTGCCCATATTCACAATGTGCTTGAGTCCATCCCTGCTGCCTGAACTGTCAGGTTAGCTTCTGTATTTGTCCTGATTTGCTAGGCCATAATTAAGTTTGCTACTAGAGCATGTATCAGCGTTCTTGCAGTTTGAACACGCCGTCTAAACCTCTGAGTTTGCTTGACAAATCAACATTCCTTGTCTTGAAAACCTCTAATGTGTCTCTGATTCTAGCTGGTATTTTAGATGTAAATTGAATTTGCTACATATTGAGTTATATTTAATCCGGAAGCTTTTGAACAAAGGCGTTCAAAAAATTATGAGGGAAGTTTACGCCATATCTTCTCTAGACGCAATTGTTCACACATTTGTGCGGAACTTCCAGGATAATATCTGCGGTGAATTTCGGCGATTCGCAACTCAAAAACATTGCGGGTTTCTTTTTCCACAGTTTTGTCACAAAAACTAACGATATTGGTTCTTAAATTCTCTAACGAGACCATCCATGGGGCAACAAATTTTACCCGGGGTCCATATTATGGTACACATTAAATAGCATCTGTGTATCTCGATCTATTCTAAATACTTTTCAGATTTTTACAGTGGCAGAGTTATGAAATTTTGACTGGCGCAGTCACCATATTTTGAAGAAGGTTTTGCACTAATAGATACTAAGAGCCCCATAGACATCAAATCTGTATAAGTATTAGTGAATTTATAGGAGATTGGTTGGTCAATTTTATCTTCCAAATCTAATAAGTTCATACGTACGACTCACTTTTCTCAAATTTACGATTAGTTTCTATGTTATTCACAACTATATGTGTAATTATCTAATCGAGTAATAGGCGAAGGACTGTGTACTTCTTACGCAACACTGCACACCGAATGTTTAATCTGGAAAGAGATTTGACACCAAAAACAGAATAATTAAATTACCTGTTACTAAACGATCCCAATATGCCAAAATGAAAACGGAAACTCGTTTAAACATTAAAAGCTTTTGAAGATCTAAATTTGGAAAATTGAAACGATAAATAGGGTGGCGATTGCTAGAATCGCGCACGTCAGGTACAAAATACAGAAAAGAGAAATTACGCACAATTTAATAGTATATACACTCAAAATGATTTTAACAAAGTATTTACTAGAGATTAAACGCATATTTTCTTTTTTAATGATTTTTGTTCAAGTCAGCAATGGTGGTTTTTAAATTAATCAATACTCGTTACTTTATATTTGTTGAAAGAAATATCTACCTCTACAAGAGAAAGCTTTTATTGATTCGATATTACCTTCTGACTCGGTTTATGTAGCACACCAATGCAACATTTGTTTAAAAGTTGATTACACGTTTATGCTTTGCTTTAGTGAGTGATGTGTTATTGTACGTTTTTCGATAACAATAGAAATCTTTGAACGAGCTTATAAAATTTGAGCTGTAATATTAAAATATATGTGTTAATAATAACTAGATGACCATTGACTATATGCCCAATTAGCATTGTGATTTCTCATTGGTCTTTGCCTCACTCAATTTTTCGCCATGATAAAACATAACTAGGTAGATGCATAATTATATTTTGATTGGAATATGAAAACTGCTGTCTAATTCCTTATTACGGTTTAGGCATTGCGTTTCCTTTATTGATTTTGATTTGTGTGCTTATAGACAATACGGATGATATGATACTATTTTGCTTTCGATGACCTATAAACTTGTAATAGTACATCCAGAACCTCCCTTGCCAATTTGAATTATATGAGCGTTTATTTTTTTGTTGATGATGATTTTGAATATCCATTGATTCTGGAGAAAAAAATAGTTCGAGTGTTTGCTTGAAATATGTTATTTTTTTAGAATATAGAATAGAATATCTTTATTTGATTCAAACCACATATTCCATCAAATAATAAAATTGGAAATTGTACAATATATATTAAAATACTATTATATATATATTATTATTATATATATTATTATATATATATATATATTATAAAATAATAATTTTAATAGAAATCGTTAGATTTGGTTATTTTTATTTGTAATTTCAGAAATGGGTTATTCATAGTAATATTTTTATGATATTTTCGCGCTAGATCTTTTAACTTTTCATTTACCACAAGTTTACAATTAACCGGATGTCGATTGCGTTTTCGCTAATTTATTAGTTGTAGGGCGTACTTAGTTTTAAGAATAGAAAAGTATACTGGAATAAGTTGTAAAATCAGGGTAGGAATATTTGGTTCCATTCTATTTTTTCTGAAGATGCAACTAGAATAAAACTTAAATTTATGGAGAGCCAAATGCTTAAATTATTTGTGTAATTCAATTATAGCTATTGCTGTTATTCTGAGCTACAGCGGCTGAAGATTAGCCTGAGCGATATTTGATGAGTAGGACAAATTTGAAAATGCATATCTTAGGAAGTAATTTTGAAGTACTTTCATTTGGTTAGATTGTGCATTGATTGTAGGATTCGAAATAATGGTTGTGCATTCAAAAATTTTTCTCATATATGTCTTGAAATGAATAAGCCTAAGTACAGTCGTCTTTGTTTGTCTTAGTATCAAATTGATTAGACATTTAACTTTGAGAGTAACTGCGGTACTATATTGTTTGGGGCATGATTTATTTTATTGAATCTCTTCGGTGAATGGTTTCTCCAAGGCATAGAATTTCGTTAGTGAATAATACCTTCTTTACGAATTTTAAGAACTTTGGTTAATATGTATTGATTGGAAGTGACAGATTTTTGAGTATACAATGGATGCTGTGTAAGTATTTTTGAATATTTAGATAGAACTGGATAAAATAGTGTGGTGTTATCAGCATAATAGAATTTGTTACAATATTAATTGTGTTATTTATCATTCAGAATACAAAATTTAACAAAATTAGTTCTAATTTGAATCTTGTTTAAATCCAGATCTGATTAGCAATCGAAAAATTACATTCCGTCTAGTGTGAAACGGATTGCCTTTATGACAGCTATTTAAACATTAATTCTAACATGTTTAAGGATAAGTTTGGATTTGGAAGTTCCTTAACGATTGCGTGTATTAATATTATATCAGAAACTTTCAATATGTCTAGCAAAATTAAAATAGTGTCAATGTTTAGGATCAAATATTGTATATTTGATATTGCAAAGTGATATAAGTTTGCCTTGCATGCTCAATTTCGAATGAAACCATATTAACGAGGATCTTTGAATTGAAACAACGGTTCAATGAGTTCATACATTATATGGTTAAGAATATTACAGTGTAAAACGAGGCTCCGCGTTACCACACAACGAATATCAATTTCGACAGATCCGGTTTTCCTTAGGGTCACATATGCTAATTCTGGTTTTTGACAATATTTCTCCTGTGATTTTAGAAATCATCTCTCTTAGTTTCAAACAGTTTTAATTGATATTTTTTTAACTGCAATGTTATTTTTAATTAATAGGGTTTTTTTAATAATAATACGCACCCGCGCATAATATGCCGATAGCCTGCAATGGATTAATGTGTTATAATTGTCAAAGCCAGGATTTATAGTTTATGTGTTTTTCATCATTTATCCATGAACGATAAATAGACTGCTTAGACATTCTGGATTTATTTATCGTGATTTTATGGATCTTTGCTTTTGTGCCTTGATGTTAACTTGTGTTAACAATATTTTATTTTGTTGCCGTCTAAAGCACTTTTACTTTACTTTACTGCGGCTGACTCCTTTTAGAGGATAAGCCGGCTCCAATTGGATTTTCTTGGGAATTTGGTACAAGTGGTGTCCCCTCACCACTAAAGCACGGTCAATTTTGATTAACAGTGAATTTTAATTTACTTTGCAACCTTTTTCATAATACACGTATGATAATTCGACTTAGCCTTCTCCCATCGCGATAATGGGAATTAAGAAATGTCGGATTATAAGCACGGGCCCAGGAAACCCATTTCTTCCGACGTCAGCTACCAGGCATATGTAGGAATAGCATAGCATCGCTCAATAAACAGCTATCCCGCTAAACCTCTTACATAAATCGCAAAACCTCCTACAAGAAGGTGTAGGTGTGTTAGCTTTTTGACTTAAATCTTTGAAATCTCTAGGATCTTTTATTCTTGGTAACAGTGTGAAATGTATCTACTGCTTTTCATACGGGATGCCTTGGTACATTAGCATGTTGTTGTAACTATAGGTCAATAATTTCTGATTGAAGTTGCATGCTATCAAATACGCTAAATGTGTCTATTTCAGGTTCTGAGATATTTTCGAAATTGTGACACTAGATAAATGCATTGATTGAATAATGGCAGAAGTAGTGATTTTTTTGAGCGTTGGCCTGCTAGATATGAGTTTTACAAATTGACAAAGACGCAGTTAGAGACTAGCATAAACCTTTTATTCCCATGTATATAATTTATATTGTTATAGATTACCTTCCTGATTAGAATAAATGCTTTTCGAGTGTTAGGTTTTTTGCGAATTATTTCCTTTATTCTGGTGCAATTTATTAATTTTACTAATTTAATTTTTTAGTATAATTCTTTTAGTTTCTTTGTAGGAGGTTTTGTGGTTATTTTAAGAGGTTTTGCCGGGTAGCTATTTACTTAGTGATGCTATACCGTTCCTTCATATACCTAGTACCTGATGTTGAGGGCGTGCCTAAGATTAGTCCCCGATATTTTTCCAATAGGTGATGTGAGAAGGCTAAGTCGAATCATCATATGTATATTGTACACAATGTTGCAAACCATTTAAAATTCACTGTTAGTCAGAATTGACCATACTCTAGACGGCAAAAAAATAATATATTGTCAACACAAGTTACTATCTCGTATAAAATTAGTCACAATAAACACAATAAATAAATTGGGAATGTCTCGGCAGAATTGACATTTTCGTTTGAATGCGAAATTGCACAATATATATAAATCCAGAATGTCTTGGCTGAATAGCTCGTAATTTTATGTAGATGATTGAAAAAGAAAAGAAAATATAAATCGAGAATGCCTTAGCAGAGGTGTTGAAAGTCAGGTTTAAATAATAAACACTGAAAATATATAAATCCTGGCTTTGAGCGCTATGTCAAATAAATCGACTGCATGTTACCGGCGTATTGCGCGCGAGTGTCTATTATTATTAAACAAAACCCTTGTAACGACACAAAACAACTCGCCGACATATTGCGTAAATTAAATTTAAATCAATTTACGTTGCACCAATGAGAAAAAACGAAACTTGCCGTTAGCCAATAGTGTGCAAGTAGCCAATCAAGGCTATTTAAGCACGGTGAATTTACCATGCAAGTCAGTTTTCGCGTTTGCCTTCTGCTGTGCGTCTCTCCGACGTGCTTTCTTTTTTCGTCACTTACGCTATTTTTGGGGCTTGCATCACACACATTGGCAATATTAGTCACGCCAATCTTGTTGCTGTACAACTAGAGAGACGAGCCAATTACTACAGAACTTCAACGAGTTTACTCAGCGGGATTTTAACGCCACAACAAAAGGAACCACAACCCAAGTCAACCCGAGCTGGTCTCAAGAGTCTAGGAGTACTTCTGGACACCGCTACAGTAACTGACCTTCTCGGCATTTGCCAGAGAACGCAAGACCGGCCTATTTAAGGGCCCCCAACAGTACTAAATAGTATTTCGGACACTCTAACTGACTTTGTAACGTCGTACCGCATTTACTTAAAGCTAGGGCGTTTACACTCTTTTAATTACAAATAAAATTTCAGCTGAAGAAATCTCAATTAAAACTGCTTGAAATTAATAGATTTTTATAAAGTTAAGAGAAATATTGTGTAAAACCAGAATTAGCATATATGACCTTGAGGAAACCATATTTGTCAAAATTGAGCTTCGTTGGGTTGTTACGCGGAGCCGCGCGTTACATCTTTATAAGAATAGTTAGTGTATGCGCTTGTCTTTGTAATATCTTATTTATAAGTTGTATTAATGATAACGCCTGATTAATGATGAAAAATGTAAGTGTTGTTATTGATTCTTTAATATCTAGCTTTATATCTTGGAGATAAGTTTGTAGTAGTGTACTCGCATTAGCAATCTACATATTGCTGATTTGCGAACATAGCAGCCAGTCAGTACATCTTATTTGTGTGAGAGAATCTCTAGTATCAGTTGTTTTGATTGTTGTTGTGATAAAAAAATTTCGTGATCGCACAGAGGCATGCAAAAGTAGTGCGTAATAACATTTGCTATATAAATATTGAAATAATTACCCGTAGGAAACTCATAATTTTATTATCGTGATGCAAAGTTTCGCATTAAAATATAGGAAAAAAATAATTGCAATACCAGCATGCAACAGAAGCTCAATAACCAAACTCGAAATATCCAAAAATTATTTTTTTTTAATTGAAAAAAAATACGACGGAAACTTTCAGAATTCAAAAAAAGAAAATTTGAGAAAAATAAATATATTTTTTAAAAGAAAAAAAATTGTTGAAGAAACCAGTGGTAACTTTAAACGTCCAAAAAGTAAAGTTTGATTAATTTTCATATAGTGAGATATTATACTCCCCCATACACCCTCATGTTTATTGTAGAGGCTCCTAACCTATTGGTGTCTGAGAACCCCATAGATGCCAGATCGTGTTCAGTCCTAATATGTACAATAGAAACTGATAAGCTTGTATTATCATTCATATCTGCTAAATTCATACCTTCCATGTCTTCTGCTAACATGCTAATGTCCTCAAATTTAAGATGAGATTCCATGTCGATCGAATTAAGTTATTAACTTGACACTCAATGTTAGGCAATCTGAATATGAAACCTTTCACGTTACAAAACACCCGAACAAATAATCGGGAAAGAAATAGACGCGAAAAAACAGAATTATTAAATTACCTGTTCCAGAACGTCCCCAAATACGTGCATAAATAAAAAATAGGAGACAGTGTTAGCAGGTGTTTATTGTAGAAATCGAGTTAACGTTAAATAAAGAAAATGAAATCAATGCAGCAGGCCGACGAAGTTACAACCGGCCAAGGACAGAAATGCTAGAAAAACTGAAAATGGCGCACAATTCGAAGTCTTTATACAGTCAAGTATTTAAACAAGGGAAGTTATGGGAAAAAATGAATAAATTCTTTTAAATAAAATTCGTTTCAATCAGCCAAGGTGGTTTAAATTTTTCAGTTAATGTCACTTTAATTTGGCGGAAGAAATATCTTCCTCCACATACACCACCTTCTCAAAAAAAGATGGCTAGTAGTAGACGCAATCATGATTCTTTGGCTGACGTTGCACTCTTCCAGAACGGTTGTGCATAATGGCGCCCCTGAAGTCGGCATCGCGCCTTGTACAGTTGTCACTGGTTCTTCCGTATTATCTGGTATTGCTAGACAGTTTTCATGTTGTGAATTGGTAGAATAAGATTTTGCTATATTAGACAACGCCTCTTCTGAGTTCTGCATTTCGTTATGTGCCTGTATGATGGGATTGCACACATTAGATTCGCTCATAGAACGATGGTCATTCAACGCATCTGTTAATTCAGTCCTATCGTCTAACCAGATAAACTGGGGAATGCAACGATCCAACGCAACACAATCCTCAGTGCCATTTATCTCTATGATGACATTCTTGTCAGTCATCCTCTTGACCTTATATGGCTCTTTGTAAAATGGTTTCAGGCAATTCTTCCTATTTTCATTAGTTACGTACATATGCAAAGCCGATTTTAGATCAGAAGACACATAGCACTTTGTTTTTGCTTTTCTAGTCTTGGTTAAAGCCAACCGACACATCCTATCTCTAAGTGCTCCTACGAACCAATCTACATAACTAAAAGCCCAATCAAGACTACTTGGAGTTTCTATTAGAAGATCTCCAGGCAAACTTAATGGCTCTCCATAAACCAGTTCTACTATTGAAGTACCTAATTGTGCCCTATATCTGTGGCGCATGGCGAGTATTACTATAGGAAGATCGTGTATCCAGCTTGTTCCACTAGTACACCTTTTCTCGTGGGTTGTACGCGCTGGTATGTAATACAGTTGTTCCCATGTTGTTGAGAGATCTTTTGAAAAGCTCGGACATAAATTGACTACCGCGATCACTAGTGACCTTTTCCGGAACACCATAACGCGATATACAATTATGCAGAAACGCGAACAAGACTTCTTGCGCTGTCATGTCTTTTAAAATCGCCACTTTGAATTGACGACTAAATGGATCTACCATAGTTAGCAAATATTTGTGGCCATTAACCTCGGGCATTTTGACAATGTCTATATGTACGTGTCTAAACCTTCCAATTGGTATCCCAATATTCTTTATCTCGGTTCTGGTATGTCTCCACACCTTACACTTTTGACACGTGGCACATGCTCTTACCCACACCCGTATGTCTTTAGACATGTGCGGCCATACGTATCTGCCGTTGATTAATCGAATGGTGGCTTTAATGGATGGATGTCCCATGTCGTGTAACATTTGGATAATTTTGGCCCGTAACTCCACCGACACACATGGTCGTGGTTGACTTCTAGACGTTTCGCATAAAAACCACTTGCCTCTCATGAGCTTACGAACATATCCTGGTTTTTTGGACAAAAATAACGTAAAGGGATCAAATCCTTGCGCTTCCTTGATTTGACTAACTAAATCATGCATAGAATTATCTAAATGCTTCAACGGACCTTGAGACATCAGCTCAAAATCGGCTTCATTCGGTCTCCAAAGTGCATCGGCTACCACATTCTCCTTACCAGCAATGTGAGACACAGTGAAATCAAACTCTGATAACCAGGTGATTTAGAAATTTACTCTACGAGAGTAATTAAGCCTCACTGTTTTACCTAGTATACTAATCAACGGCTTATGATCGATCAATAACTTAAATTTATGACCGTCTAAGTAATGTTCAATGTGTAGCACTGCGGCATACAATGCTAGAAGCTCTTTATCAAACGTATCATAACGTTTCTCTCGATCATTAAGCTTACGGCTATAAAACCCAATCGGTCTTACTATGCCCTAATTTCTTTGCTGTAACACTGCCCCTATTGCAACATCTGAAGCATCTGTGATTAGCTCGAAAGTTTTCTCCCAATCTTCAGGTGCTAATGTGGTTATGTCACTTAACATTTCCTTGGCCTTTTGGAATTTTTCTCGGTCTTCTGGACTCAAGTTTATAGGCCAAGCCTTCTTGATCGTGCTCTTTTCACGAGTGAGATGTCGTGTCAACGATCCCAGAATTCCTGCTAGACCTGGAATAAATCTACGATAATAGCTGATCATACCCAAGAACCTTTGCAGCTGGCGCACAGTTCGGGGCTCCGTTACATCCTTAATAGCTTGGATCTTATCTTCCAAAGGTTTAATTCTGTCTTTGGAAAGTATATGACCAAGATATTTAACTGAAGAGCATCCGATATTACTCTTATTAGGTTCGATCACTAATCCATATTATTCCAGCCTGGTCAAAACCGTTTCCAAATGCCTACGATGTTCATCTCGTGAGCGACTTAAGATTATAATGTCGTCTATGTACACCCTCGCAAATGGACAATTCTGAAGGATTTCTTCAGCCAAACGCTGGAATGTCTGACTGGCATTTTTCAAACCAAAAGGCATTCGAAGAAATTCATGCGATCCCCCTCCTGGAAATCTGACTGCGGGGAGTGGTATCGAATTTTCTTCCATTGGTATCTGATAGTATGCTTTCTGGAGATCTAAAGTTGAATAAACCTCATATCCCATTATATCTCGGAGTAAAGTACTCTGGTTAGGGAGAGGATAAGCCCTCTGAGTTTTGTTGACCAATCAATGTTCATAGCTTCAAATACTTCCAATGTGGTTCTAAGCCTAGATGGTAGCTCAACTGTAAAAATAGGATTTACCACATCTCTGGATATATTCAACCTGGAAGATTTCGCGCAAAGGTGTTCGTAAAACTCTGATGGTATTTGACGCCCCATTTTTTCTAAGCGTAATAATTCGCACATTTGTGCCGATCTTCCAGGCTGATATCTCTGTTGGATTTCAGCCATTAACAACTCAAATGCATTGTACGGTTTTTTTACAGTTCTGTTTCTGAAATTTTCCAAGGCGTTTCGGAAATTCTCAGGCAATGCCATTCATGCTGCAACAAATTTCTCCATAGGGTTTACAATATTATAAGCGCTAAATATCATTTGGGCATCTCCGAACCAACTTAAATGTTTTTCAGATTTATATTGCGGTAGAATTAATATTCTTGGACTGGCGCGGTCGCTAAATTTAGTAGACGCTCCTAATCTATCGGTGTCTGAGAACCCCATAGAGGCCAGATCGTGTTCAGTCCTAATATGTACAATAGAATCTGATAAGCTTGTATTCTCATTCATATCTGCTAAATTCATACCTTCCATGTCTTGTGCTAACTTGTTAGTGTCCTCAAATTTAAGATGAGATTCCATGTCGATCGAATTTAGTTATTAACTTGACACTTAATGTTAGGCAATCTGAATGTGAAACCTTTGACGTTACAAAACACCCGAACAAATAATCTGGCAAGAAATAGACTCAAAAAAACAGAATTATTAAATTACCTGTTCCAGTACGTCCCCAAAGACGTGCATAAATAAAAAATAGGAGACAGTGTTAGCAGGTGTTTATTGTAGAAATCGAGTAAACGTTAAATGAAGAAAATGAAATAAATGCAGCAGGCCGAGGAAGTTACAACCGGTCAAGGACAGTAATGCTCGAAAAACTGAAAATGGCGCACAATTCGAAGTCCTTATACAGTCAAGTATTTAAACAAGGAAAGTTCTGGGGAAAATGAATAAATTCTTTTAAATAAAATTCGTTTCATTAAGCCAAGGTGGTTTAAATTTTTTAGTTAATGTCACTTTAATTTTGGCGGAGGAATTATCTTCCTCCACATTTATAATGTATGCTCATACATAAACGTAGTCATCATACATAAATCTCCTGAAGACTCTTTCGGAATGTGTTTCCATATATAGTGCTGGTACTTCGCTAGGTTTCATTTTCATATTATGTTTTTTTCATCTTAAGCTCCTTTTCCCTGATATCTTTGAGTTATTTGTCTTGATTCTCTGTTTACTCCTCTATCCAGAGCTACAGTAGAACACAGCGATCCAAGATTTCACATACTGCTGTGCCATTAGTATATTGAAAACAGTTTTATCAGTCATACAATTGACTTTTAATGGGTCCTTATAAAACATAGTCAGAAATATTCTCTTGTTCTTTTTATTTAGGTACACATGTTAGACCAGCTTTAAATTTGAAGTTAAATAGCGTCTTCTATTCTTGATCAGAACTAAGCAACTTCTGTTGTTCCATAGTGCTCCAACAAACCAATCTACTGAGCAAGAGGCCCAAACGGGACAATTTGAAGCGTCTGTAAGATGATCCTCAAGTAACACCAAAGACGCTCCACAGAAATGTTCTGCTATCAAATTTGCTAACAGTGCCAATTAATGTTTTAAAGTTCCAGAAAAATTATAGGTAATTCATGTAACAAATTAGAAAATCCAATGCAACGTAGTGCAGCCTTCCGCTTCCTAAGAAGATTTTTAACCATACCATTGGCTCTGGTAATGTGTGCACTTATGTGCTGCACCTTAATTCCCAAGGACTTTACCGACATGATAAAGAGTTCAGACCTAAATTGCCTACCAGGACCAGTATTGATCTTCACTGGTACATTACAACATGACGCTCAGTTGAGTAAGAACTTAATTAGAAATTACTTTTCTTGTATAGCCTTTTAGATCATAATTTCAAACTGTCGACTGAAACAATCAACGGTCGTAATGAGATATCTCTGAACAGTGATTTTTGGCATTTCTTTAATATTGATTTAAATGTGCATAAACCGAACTTCTGATTTCCAATTAGTTTTTATTTCTGTATTAGCATGCCGCCAAAACTTTACAATTTTAAAACAATTTACATGATATTACTCAAGCCGTTATGCCTGTCCACATATTTAATCATACGTATCAATCAATGACCAAACTGATAGTGGTCTGAATGAACATATAATCGAATTCATAGAGCTGGTGAATTACTTTGAAAATATGGTCTACGTTGGCTCTTGGAGAACTCACATAGTAAACACAGATTTTGCAAACTTTCTTCATGCGAAAGCGGACATCTTAGCCAACACAAATACTAATATTTCAACATTCTAAGCTTTCATGAATTGCTGGATAAAATCGTTAGAAGATACCAAACTAAAAATTGATTGGCCAGGCCAAAAATTCCAGCTATACTTTAAATAAATTAGTGATAATAGCTGATAATCTGCTAAGACCTACGCAGTTGGCGAATAGTTCGTAGCTCTGACACAGATTTGATTGCATGGATCTTAACCTACGTGTATTTAAATCACTTATTGGAATTGGAACGTCCAATAAACTTTACCGTTGATTATTTAAACTTGCTTTACATTAATTTTACCACAAAAACTTAATGTTCCAGCGTAGATGCCACTGTCTCAAAATTTTTAAAATGTTTTTACCCGAGACCGATTACGTTCGATTTTTTCGTCTATGAACACTAAAGCAAATAGAGAATGTTGGAGAACATCCTCCGCTAAAAGCTGGAATGTCTAACTTGTATTCTTTAGTCCAAAAGGCATTTTTAATTACTCTTGCAATCCACTTCCAGGAAATCGCATTGCTGGGTGTGGTGTAAAATCTGCTTGCCAAGGCACTTGATAGTACACATTCTGCATATCTAACGAAGTGTAAACCTCATAACTAATTATATCCTTGAACAAACTACTTTAGTTCGTGGAAGATAAGAATCACCTTCGTTACAGAAATTAATAGTCGATAATTACCAAAACCCCTCAATTGGTCTTTTTCAAGTTTAGGAACTATTACTATTGTAAATACAAAATTGTAATTTGAACGTCTAAAATTTCCCTCTTACCTTAATTGATAAGGTTCTTTGATGTCAATATTTTGCTTAAGCTTCGTTATTGGCCGAGTCTTTAGCAAACAGGATAATAGTGCCATCACTTCAATTTGGTTTACTATTCCTGTTCTCAGTAAATTTTGTTTAGCCCTGAACGGTTGAAATACTGCCAGCTTTTTCTCGACTGCCTCCGCAAAGTCCTCGGCGTTGGCGAGTTTGTGTAGGTGTACTGACCTAAACACTGTGCTTATATTCTCAGTATGCTACACAGCACCCATGCCTTGTCCAACAGACCGGATATTTGGATCTATCCTAATGATGTTACCTTTTACGTTAGCTACAAAAATTTGCAAGTATTTCACGATTTCTGCCCTAATGGCAATGCCAATTCTATTATACTCTTTACCTTAATTGCACTACCGTTGGAGACCAATAGTAGATAAACGAATGTGAGGCAATCTATTTACAGAACATCGTATTAAACTATTCACACCTTAGCACCCGTTTCAATTAAGTACTTAAATACACTTAGTTCATTCCTAATGACGAACTTGTTGCTATTATGACTACAGACCTCAAAATATAGCTGTCTTACCGACTATAAAAATTTTTAAATCTTTTATCAAGGCTTCCAGACTTGACTTCGACTTTTTGAGTATATCTCTACTAGGTACTAATTGTAAGCGTTCATACGCAATCCTCTTTACAGCTCATACTAGTGCGGGTTCCACGCATTTTTTGGAGAACTGAGCCTTGCTACCGGACGGGAGCAACATTTCAATTGGTCCCACTCATCCGTAAGAAGATGAAATCTTCGCCTTTAAATTTTCAAATCTGGGCATATTTACGATGCGAAATGCATCACTTGCATTGATCTTGAACGCCATCACGCAATTCATTTCCCCGTTGCATACAACTTGTCTGTTGATCACGAGAATATGACCTTCGATTGATTAAGATTTTGACGTCGTGCTTTATAAATATTTATGCCTAATTAGGATAAAAGCATCATTATCGATATTCAAGTACCTTTCTAAGATTCGTCATAATTCCTGCTCTTGGTACGAGTCTGCTGTTACGGTGTACAACATTGGTTCCTGTTGTCGGTATATCTTATTAAATATTGTGAAATTTTCTCATTCCAATTTTAATTATTATACACATAAATCATGGCCCCTAAACTTGCTTGAAACTTTGCCATCAATGTACTATTAACAATTTCTTGAGAGCTATTTAACCCTAAAGCTGGCTCATTTAATGTTTCAGAAATGTCAGTTGTGAGTAGGTTTCCCATCTTTTCCTGGCGTAATAGGTCTGTCATTTTTGCTGCCTTTTGATCATGATAATACTTTCTCATGGTTGAATAAAAGACAAGGATAATTGTTATCGGAAACAGATTTTATTGAGATTTTATTTCCAAGTTTTGTATTATTATAATTGAAATGTTATGCACTATATCTTCAAATTAGTTAACATTACATACAATCAATTGCTAGTCATGGTTATCAATTTTTGCATAATGTTACACTCGAATTATACCTTAATTGTTCCTAATTTGATGATGTATATATTATTCTTTTCAGTCGAACTTTCTGATATTTATATATTGTATTGTACAACTAGTGAGATATACCTATCTACATGAGATTAATTGCACAATTATTGTGATGTGATAATTTTTTAAATATATATTGTACAATTTCCAATTTTATTATTTGATGGAATATGTGTGGTTTGAATCTAAATAAAGATATTCTATTCTATTCTATTCTATTCTTTTATAGTTGATATCTACTTTGAAAATCTTTCCAATATAAATTTAAATGATTTAGATGGCTTCTTGCCTGTAACGTACATTCTAAATTCGTACAAGTTTCACTTAATTGTCTATGGTAGTTCTCAACAGGCCGAGACAATCATTTAAATTGTTTTGGTAATCCTTCCTAATCTGAAAAATAATTTTTCATCATAAATTCAATACATGTAGTTGTCTGTTCTGTAAGTATTGAGACCTATACTGCAATCAATATTGTTGCAACTGACGCATCCCCATCTTGTGTAGATGCTCTTAACCCCATACCTAACTAGCGCCCAGAATCGCATTCATATTATTTAATGGACCAATAAGTGTAGATTAATTAATGTCCCTATTCCTTTCAGCGCTTTCCTGTAGGCTTACTCTCTATGTCCTTCGGTTTAATGCTCTGTATCCTCACAATATAATCATGCTTCCCATTTCAATTAAAATAAGATATATTACATAATATTTTTTTAAACAAGAGCGTGAATATTCGCCTTGTCAATAGTTGCTGTTGTGTACCTTCATTAAGGTGAAGACCTTGAAACGGAGAACAAAATCATTTTACCTGTCGAAAAATTTCAAATTTTTCCCAATATGACTTGAAAATGATTCTTCGTAGGAAATTAAAAATTTTATTCACCTGATGCACAAATTGTTATTTTAAAACATAGGAAAACAAATATGGCTATGCTAGCATCCAACAGCAACTCGACGATCCAACTCAAAATATCAAAAATGTAATTTTGTGGTGAACTAGATATAAACAATTGACACATTAACTACATACATTTGTCATTATAAACTATGTATTGCATGGTGTGGAATAGGAAATTCATCAAGTAGACCAGTTTAGTCTTTATTTGGAACTCATGTAATGTCCGAGGAAAATTCTAAACAGTGCGTGATAAGTTCCCAATAAGGACGAAACCAGTCTACTGCATGAATTTCCTTCTCCCCACAATGCAATACTTAAATAATACTGAAAAATTATGTAAATAATGGGTCAGGTGCTTATGCCAATTTCGCAATTGTAAACCCCACAGCTTAAACTAAATGCTGTACGACGTTAAAAAGTCAGTTAGGAACCAAGAATGGCTGAGTTTGTGTACTGTTGGGGGCCCGTATTAGGGCCGGTATAGCGTTCTCCGGCAAATTCCGAGAAAGTTAACTAGTGTAGCAGTGTCTAGAAGTACTCCTAAACACTTGAGACCATCTCTGGTTGACTAGGTTGTTGTTCCGTCTGTTGTGGCGTTGAAATCCGTGGCGAGAGATTAGCTGATTAATCTCGCTGACGTTCTGCATTAACTGGCTTACTGAAAGGATCAACTGTAGATGTAATTCCGTCTCTCTAGTTTTATAGCAACAAAACTGGTGTGACTGAAATTGCCAATGTGTGTGAAGCAAGTCCAAAAATCAGTGTAGGTGACGACAGCAGACAGCACGCACACACATCGTACAGCAGAAGTCAAACGCGACAACTGACTGGCATGGTTAATTCACTGTGCTTAAATAGCCTTAAATTGAAATCTCGCACGCCATTGGTTAACGACAAATTTCGCTTGTTTTTAAATGGTGCCGCGTAAATTGAATTTGAATTTCATTTACGCAATATGTTGGCGAATTGTTCTTGAGCCGTTACAGAATCTTGATTAAAAGAAATTGAATAAAAATAAATCGGAATCATTCACAATTCAATCAAAGAATATTCCTCAAGTAAATATTTCTATTTTTAAAAACATGACTTTGATTTAGAAACCAGTGGTAACGTTAAATAGCTCAAAATAAAAATTTATAAAATTTTACTTAGAGAGATGTTATTCTCTACATCTGTATGTGCTCTTCTTGTGGAGGTCAATTAATTTAAATATAAAAATAAATTACCAACTTATTGTTTACTCTTTAATATTTTTCTAGTGTTTGATAAAAATATTGTGTGGAGTAAATTATTTTAAAAATATTGTAATACTTGCGGCAGGATAGCTCAGTGGTTAGAGCACCAGATTCCGAAGCAGACGTGCCCAGGTTCGTATCCTGTCCGCGGCAAATTTTGGCCAGTACTTGATGAGTTCCCAATAAGGACGAAACCGGTCTACTGGATGAATAGCCTTTTCTACACAATACAATTCTTAGTTTATACTGACATATGTAAGTAATTAATGGGTCAGGTGTTTATATCAAGACCGCAACCTTGATTATAATAATTGTAATACTTTGTTGAAAAATTTTTTAAATCCAGTCGTGCAAGCTTATTCTTTGTTTACGTAATTTTTAGATTTATTTTTCTGTTCTGCCGTGCGTTATTTTTTTGTGAGAGGCAACGCTAGCGCTTTTGATTCTTACTTTATTTATGTATTAAAAATTCTGCAATATGGTTTTAATAAAATTATTCTATAGGGGTTAGTCTTTTTGATTTAATGCTGGAATTAAGACACTGAGGAATCTAGGTTTACCATTTAGTCATGGTTTGGCAGGCATTTAATCGCATCCTAGATCAATTGCAGATCCGCAAATGATTTCAACGAATACTATTTCGGATTTTCTAATTAGAATATCGTTGATTTAATTTGTTTCTTGTACAAGCATAAATGCAAGTTTCAAATTCAGAGAGGCTGGAATACGTGAATAAGTTAAATGTAATAGTTCGCCTGACCAGTCTGGAAAGTTATCCGTGATTGACCATTGCATTTACAATAGATCTACAGGGCTCTTATACACAGAATTTACGAAGATTGCATCCTTGTCCTTCACTATAGTTTATATTTTATCGGGCGTACAAATTTTCCGACTCTAACTTTCCAGATTTATTTCCGTCTGAGTAGAATAACACACTAAAAGCCAAGCGTAATTAGAATGCCTAATAAATGTTAAAATAAAAAAAACTTATCAGATTAACTCTTTCGACTAACTAGACATGCGCTCGCATGCTTAAGAGAATGTGTCTAAACATAGATTTAAACTCTAATCAATAGTTTAAGGAGCATTATTTCGGATCGTGTTGAACAACATATGTCCTACTTCCTGTGATAAAAGATGTTCTTACAGCCCTCTCAAAACTTGCATTTCTATGTTAGTAATTACGAGCCAGATATATCCAAGGAAACACGGTAATTCAACGTGTCTTGCTTCTCAGTATTTTCGTCTATTCTAGTTAATAGCGAAACACAACGATCGACATATAATTAGTAATCTTTGCCGATTATCTCAATGGTTGTTTCCTTAGACATTTCTTGTTAAAAACCGTTTCTGCTTTTCTTCCTAGTTTCATTATTAATATACCATTCCAGTCTCATTTCGCAGGACTAGAGACATTTAGACTTAACAGTTTTGATCTTCTTTAGAGTACCCACAAATCGGTCTAACCGTGATCTATTAGGTACTTTCATTAATAATATTGAAGACACTTTAATCTACACCTCGATGCAGAATAGTCTCCATTCAAGCGCGGCTATTATTCAACAAAACATTGTATATTGGGCTGCGACATTGGCTGAACCCTAGGTGAAACGGTTAACGTTCTAAAAGCATCTAATAGTGCTCTACTCCTACTTTCTCAACATTGCGTCCTGAACTGCATGAAGTGAAACATATCGATGTATTTCTTTTATAGCTCAATTTTTAGGACTGAAGTAAAAGAGATTATAATGTCCTTTATAGCGACCAAACAATTTCACTTAATGGATGATTTTCTGCTCCAGTGTGACCAAAAAATTCTTAAATACTTTCAATTATATAGACTTTCCTTGGATTTGTTGCAGATTAATAACTGTTGCAAAATCAAGTTCTAAATTATCTTACGACACTGTATTTACTTCAGCGCCTGCATTAAATAAACATAATATAATACGCTTGAATAATTGAGAATAAAGATATGGTTCGATTTTAAACCGGAAAATACTTCAGCGGAATATAACTAATTTACTATCAGATTAGGTGTTTATTAAAATTAAGGTTGCCAACTTGATATAAACACCTGCCATATTAAGTGCGTATATTTTTCATTACACACAAAGAATTTTATAGTGTAGAAAGGGAATTTCACCCAGTAGACCGTATCGTCCTTATTGGGAATTGATCTTAGACTGGCTAGAATTTGCCGCGGACAAGGCTCGAACCTGGGTGTATCTGCTTTGGAATGTGATGCTCTAACCACTGAGCCACCCTGCCGCACACTACACACTTTTCATTCATATACTATATAAAGTAACTCGGTTAGTTTATTTCTTTTTGGTGGTGGTCATATGGCCCTGTTTTAGATCCAAAATTCTAAATAATCATCCACAATCCATTATTACTGAACAACCTTCGCACTAGATGTCGAAGTGGTATTGAAAGGAATATTTATATAATTAAATGAATATCGCTTGCACGGGCGGTGGAAAAATTGATTATTATCAAGGTGGAATACTTTATATTATACTCTGACTCATGAAGTACATATATTTGTCAGGATAAACTAATAAATATATTGTGTAGAAAAGGCAATTATTTGGATCTCATTACTTACTGAATACTATTTGTCGGGTACAGGACTAGAGCTTTTGCAATTCTAGTTCGGAAACTGTTGAGTTAACCACTGAGTCACAAAGTTGCATACCACTAACAATTTTCAATTTGAACTAATCATCCACAATCAGTCAGAACTGAAGAGACACCAAATTAGATGGGAAAGTGTTATGGAAATGAACATTTATATAATCAAACGGACATTGGTGGTGGTAAAAACATAAATTATAATCAATATAGCAAACTCGATATAAACCACTGACCCATTAAGTACATACATTTGTCAGTATAAACTAAGAATTGTATTGTGTAGAAAAGGCAATTTACCCAATATACAGGTTTCATTCTTATTTGGTATTCATTACATACTGACTAGAATTTGTCGGGTACAGGGCTAGAACTTAGTCACGTCTACTTCGGAAACTGGTGATTTAACCACTGAACCGCAAAGCCTCATACCAAAAACAATTTTCAATTTGAACTAATCATCCACAATCAGTCAGAACTGAAGGGACACCAAATTAGATGGGAAAGTGTTATGGAAATGAACATTTATATAATCAAATGGACATTGGTGGTGACGAAAACATAAATTATAATCAATATAGCAAACTTGATATAAACCCCTGACCCATTAAGTACATACATATGTCAGGATAAACAAAGAATTGTATAGTGTAGAAAAGGCAATTCATCCAGTAGAAGGGTTTCGTCCTTATTGGGAACTCATCATGTACTGGCCAGATTTTATCGCGAACATGGCTCGAACCCGGGCTCGTCTGTTTCGGAATCCGCTGCTCGAGCCACTGGTCTACCCTACCGCACGCTACACAAACTTTTCATTCATATACCAAATAAAATTACTCGGTTAGTTTTTTTCTTTTTGGTGGAGATCATATGGCCATCATTTAGACCCAGAATTCTAGCTAATCATCCATAATCTATTATTACTGAGCAGACATAGCACTAGATGTTAAAGTGGTATTGAAACATATATGTACATAATTAAATGAATATCGCTTGCGCTGGCGGTGATAACATTTGTTTTCATCAAGATTGCTAAATTGATTTAAAAACCCTACCTATCCTGCAGCATACTACACACAATTTGCAGTGATATACAAACTTCTTATTCTTGGTTAGCCCTTCCCTTAGTTACAGTCTATATAGCATCTCTTTAACATGAAAGCAGATTGCACAAAATAAATTTACAAATAGTTTTCATGAGGCTCTCGCTTTTTATTTTGGTGAATGAGTAATAGACCAATCGTTTTAATGAATGTTCATATTGTAACGACACAAATCAATGGCCGACATATTGAGTAAATTAAATTCAAATTTATTTACGTTGCACCAATGAAAAAAAAGCGAAATTGCCGTTTAACCACGTTTAACCACGTTTAACCAATAGTATGCAAGTACACATATTGCATGCTATTTAAGCACGGTAATTTACCATGCAAGTCAGTTGTGGCATTTGCCTTCTACCTGCTTCACGCGTGTGCGTTCTGTCGGCTGTCAATACGTGTGCGCTCTGTCGGCTGTCAATACCTACGCTGGTGATTTGATAGTTTCACCAACAACTAACTACATCCGTGACTCATCTTTTGCGGGATACCGGAGAGACGAGCCAATTGAGTGCAGGACCTGCAGGACACCATCCACAACGCGATCACAGCTCAACCACGGGAGCGACAACTCAACCAGAGTCCACCCAAGGCTCTAGGACATCTTCAACTCTGAAGACTTCAAGAGAACGCATTACCAGGCCCTCTTAAGGGCCCCATATCAGTAACTAATCTCTATTCAGAGCACCTTAACCGAGTTTGTAACGTCGTACGGCATTTACTTGAAGCCGGGGCGTTTACAAAATTGGCGACCGCGCCAGGATATTGATTATTGTTCTGATTTTTTTGGTATAAATAAAATTGACTTCCTTTTTCATCTATTTGGGGTAAAAATCGATTAAGATTTGCGTGATCGTGGTCATCTGTGAATTTTTTTGGGTATATATATATATATATTCGTGGTTTGTGTTGGGGGATATAATAATAGATTGACATTTGTGTTTTCTTTACCCTGATTGTGGATTTCTGGGAAATCTGTTGGGTATATATTCGTGGATTTGTGGGGATAATAATAACACGTCGGCATCAAAGGCCAACGGGTCCTTTGTTCATCTTTTCTACGTACAAAACGGCACCGTACGTACTCAACAACTCAACTTCGGATTTTTGGAAACAGTGACTTTTTGTTCTGCTCTTATTCAACTGTGGAAGCTGTTTGTGGGTAAGCGTTTCGTTAAAGTATACATTTTCATATTGCTTATAAATTTATGCTTTTAAGATCCCGTAAGATTGTTAAAATGTCAGGTCCAATTTTAGATATTGATGTTCCTGTTTGGGATGGAGATAGTGAGCTATTCTTTATGCGCGTAGACTCCGCTTTCTCCCCGTTTCCTGATTATGACAGTCATCAAAACTGTCGAAGGTTTTGCTAAATTACCTTCTGAATTGCAGCGACGGATTTATCCTAAGCTTGAGGCCATTAGGAAGCTACCTAATCCCATTTTGGACCTACAAAACGAGGTAGAATCCTTGCTTGGACCCACTGAAACTGAGCAGATAATAAACAAATATACGCAGTTAGATATGCCAAATCTTGGCCCCATAGAAATACTGAGGGAATTACGGAAACGTTGGTATAAAACCAACATTTCTGATCATGAGACTAAGGTTGTTTTTATTAACAATCTTCCCCAAACATTAAAACTCTTTGCCAGACAGCTCCCCAACACTCTTTCTATAGATGACTTATCTGAGAGATGTGAGTTAGAATATAGGGTTTTGGAACCAAAAGTGAATCCATCATCCTTTTCTTCACCCCCGCAAGATGATAGAATCTCCTCCTTAGAGAGAACAGTGGCGAACAAGGCCAAAATTCTAGAAGGATTAGCCATTACCAAATCCGAGATAAATCAAGTGAATGCTCGACCAAAATTCGTTTCCAAGTCAAATTATAATGGTAGGCGGCGATCGAGATCTCCACAATCATTTAATAAATATGCTCCAAAGAACTGGTGTTATAACCACCAGAAGTTTTTTATGCTCGCCAAGTTTGTCTTTGTCGTTCCGAAGAATTTCCGAATGAGTGTCAATTTCCACAGCTGACGGAGAGGACAACAGACCGCTGGCACAGGGTGCATCAGCATCGGGAAACGTCTGGCGCAGGAAGTAGAAGACCGTACTTTCTGCACATCAACGGCATCAACGGCGCTACGGAGAAGAAGCCAACTACAATCCGACATCCCTGTCGACTCTTTTCGTCCACGCCGAATTTTTCACATAGAGAACCAAACAGACAATGCTGGTCGCAATCACCAGCCTACTTGTTTGCATGACCCGGCCAAACAGCCCAACGAGCTTCTGCACCTTCTTGATTTCAAAACTGGCGAAGAGTTCATCGTAGACACAGGTGCGGCAGTCTCCGTTCTCAAAGGTGATTCAATGGCCGAGATGTCGCTAGGCGTTCTTCTCGCAATAGCTACAGGCGAGCCCATACCAACTTATGGCTGCCAATACCGCACACTCAACATAGGTCTACGACGTGAATTTTCCCACAACTTCATCATTGCCAAGGTCTCAAATAATATAATAGGCTTTGATTTCCTACTAAAATTTCGGCTCATTGTTGATCTTGCCAATCAAAAGATCATCGACCCCTCCACCGGACTTGAACAAAGCTTTTGGACACTTGCCTGCGAGCGTTTGGAGTTACAGGTCATTCAACCAACCCCAGTGCATCATTCAGCAGAGATATCAGCAGCTCTTCGAAAATACAAATCGCTTTTCGATCTTAGCAAGTCAGAGCTACGAGTCTCCAACACGATGCATCATATCGTCACAGAAGGACAACCTATTGCACTCAGAAGCGACCACTGGCTCCTGCTAAGCTGAAAGCTGCCCAAGAAGAATTCTCAAGGCTTTTGGAAGAGGGAATCATCAGACCATCGAAAAGTTCATGGGCGTCACCACTGCACTTAGTCTCAAAATCAAACGGATCGTACAGAGCCTGTGGAGACTACCGTAAGCTAAATTCAGTGACAAAATCTGATGCATATCCTATTCCAAATATCAACACATTACTTGAAAAACTCAACGGCAGCAATTTCTTCTCAGTAATTGACCTCAGACAAGCGTACCATCACATACCGGTAGCACCAGAGGATATCGAGAAAACTGCAGTCATCACTCCATTTGGCCTTTTTGAATATCTTTACATGCCTTTTGGACTTAAGTGTGCTACTCAGACATTTCAAAGATTCATAGACAACATACTTCGCGACGACTCTACTTATTGTATGTCATATCTAGATGACATTATGGTATTCAGTCCAGATCTAGAATCTCATGCGAAACATCTACGAAATGTCCTCTCACGCTTATCCAACCACGGACTCACGATCAACTGTGACAAGACGCAGATTGCAACTTCATCCGTCGACTTCTTAGGGCATCGTATCACGGCCCAAGGTATTCAACCGTTGCCGTCAAAGACGAATTCAATCAAGAATATCGAGTCACCAAGGACTTTGAGCGATTTGCTGAAAATCTTGGGAGTACTAAACTATTATCGCAAGTTCCTTCCAGGACTTTCAAAACAACTTTATCCTTTGTGCAGGCACCTGCGGAACCGAAAATGACTTAGCACGAATTCCATCATTGCTTGGTCATCCGAAGACGAGGAATTACTTCGACTTGCCATCAATTCGTTAGCAAAAGCCACAATGCTAACGCATCCAGATTTCGAAAAGCCATTTCTACTCACGACAGATGCTTCTAAATTCGCTATTGGAGCCACTTTGGAACAAGAGATCGACGGAGTTCGGAAGCCTATCAGTTTCTACTCGCGTACTCTCCAACCAGTAGAAACGGGGTACGACACTTTCGGCCGAGAACTTCTCGCCATCCACGACGCAGTGCGCCATTTATCAGCATCATTGGCAGTAGCAGATTTGTTGTTTTCACAGATCATGCACCACTAGTTAGCGCACTTTGAAACGCAACTTCATCTATCGCCAAGTACCCTGCCAGAGTGGAAAGACAGCTTTCTCGTCTGAGTGAATGGCAATTTGACGTCTTTCACGTCAAGGGCAAACAGAACTTTATTGCAGATGCCCTGTCTAGGCCAGACGTCTCTCTACAACCACCTTCGCCGTCACCATTCACTGTCAACTCCGTGGCACTCAGTGAACCTGCACTAACGCCAACGCTCCTGCGAACTGAACAACGCGGTGACATTCACATTCAAAGATCAATAGCCCGTCACCCAACCAAGTTCATATGCCGTCTGTGGAAAGGCTTACCAATTGTTTACTTCACGGGTACGCAGCCCAACAAGCCAGTTCTGCCGACCAGCCTTCAGAGAAAAGTTTTCGATTCAATTCACTCAATTTCTCACCCAGGAAGCCAAGCGACTGTCCGACTTCTTACAGACCGTTTCTGGGGTCACAGACTTAGGCAGAATGTTAAACGATGGGTCTCAGAGTGTGTTATTTGTCAGAAAAACAAGATCACACGACACACTCGTTCTAAGTTGCAACATTTTCAGTCTACTTCTCGCCTAGCCATCGTCCACATCGACATAGTTCATCTGACAAAGGTTCAAGGTTTCAGCTACCTTCTAACTATGATCGATAGATTTACACGGTGGCCTGTGGCATTACCTCTTGGCACCATTTCTGCAGATGAAGTAACTAACGGTTTTATCTCTGCATGGATATCCAATTATGGTGTTCCCAATGGGGTCATCACGGACAGAGGCACTTGCTTCTCATCTGATCGTTTCAAAACCACCTTGCGGTACATGGGATGCATCTTACGCCAGACGACTGCCTACCATCCCAAGCTAATGGCATGGTAGAGAGAATGCATAGGGAACTCAAAGCAGCTTTAGCATCCTCGTCCATTAATGGCAACTGGGTCGATGCACTACCTTTAGTTCTGCTGGCCATGCGTTCCCGTACTCGAGAATCCATTAAAACGTCTGCGTCACAACTCTTGTATGGCATGGATCTACGCCTGCCTAGTCAGCTCCCACGTCTACTACCGGCACAAGATGACTGACAAAACGAAGCTACTCGCCTTCGACTTCATTTTGGTAACATGTCCGAACAGCAGCCGAGACACACGCCTCGTCCAGTCTTCGTTCACCCACAGCTCCACAGCTGCAAGAGAGTACTCGTTCGCAACAATAATGCTGTTGCACCACTACAACCCAAGTATCGCGGTCCTTACCCGATTTTACTAAGACAGCCAAAATACTTCATCATCATGCAAGGCGCTACACCGAAATCAGTAAGCATAGACAGGTTAAAACCGTTTATCGAACCACCTGATCCTGAGAGCGTTCAACCTTCTACACACGTCTCAGGCTCCGGCTGCCCACAATCTCAATAACCTGCTTTGTATAACGCGTAATTAATTTTTTTAAAAAACATTAACATTAACTATAATTTTTTTTAACCTTTCGTTATTTTTAGT
>JAQBSW010004370.1:0-70104 GCA_029291075.1 Eudiplozoon nipponicum
ATATGTAGAGATAGATGAAATTGTAGCTAGCAAAGTATTTAACCACAGGGGAGGAAGGAGTTGAGGAAGAGAAGAGCTTCCATCAACTTCATGCTAGTTCAATCTGGTTAAAAATAGAGATTCCATTTGTCTAGACAGGATCAACTGGAGTACAATCCATGAAGGGTCCGAGTAGGAATGCGAAGTAGGCTGGTGTCGGACAGACGATTTTGAGTGTGAGTTCGAAAGTGATGGCGGACCGGTAGCAGAAGTCGACCGACGGAGTTCTTTGTCGTGGATATTGAATTTCTGTAGGGTAGTAATGACTAGGATAAATTTGACTAGATTAAAGTTTGTGTCTCGTGCAGGGTTCATTGGCTTTCGTTGAGAAAGGTTATGACTGATGGTAGGCGAGTGGGAATCAATGTACGATTTATACCGTCGAGTGGTCCAGTAGACCTGTCGAGTTTCCGGTTGTTCGCTAAAACAAATAGGAAAAGAAATAAGTTGAGTAAAACGTGGTAAATTATTTTCTACTTGGACGCGATAGAATGAAAAATGAGAATAGAAATGGTATCAGGGAGTCCAGAGTGAGACATTTAAAATCAGAGGGGAAAAGTAGAAATTAGTGGTCAGCCAGAAGGGACTTTGCCCTCCAAATCTAGTATAAGGAAAATAGCCTTGGGGTGAAGTGAGTGTTATGGTATAAGGAGGATCCAATTTTGCTTCCAATCAGTCGTCTCACATAGAAATTTTTTAAAGAATTACTTGCGCGCCGCCTTTTCAATATCGTGCAGGAATAGGAGCTTCATTTCCGTGGATAGAGCATTGAAAACACTAGTGGCTTTGGAAAAGAGATAAACTTTTTTAAACATATTTGGAGTATGGTTAGATTGGATTGAAGAGTTGCTAGAGCGTGTGGTGTAGTGGTGACTTGGATGAGCGAAGTTGGACAGTGATAGGCAAGTTGTGATGTTATGAATAAAAGAAATGACTCGTAGGTGACGGGTAAACCAAAGCGGTAGAAGGTTTACCATGAGTAGGCGTTCCCGATAATTTTGTCTGTGAGGGAATAATCGATTTAGAAATCTGGAGTAGGTGTGTTCGATGGCGTACGAGGAGGCTAGAGTGAGGGGATAGTAGAATTTGCTAGCGTATGAAATGAGGGGTAGAACAAAGACCTTGAATAGCGTGAATTGGGGAGTGGGGTTGTTGGTCTTGAAGCAGATCAAACGGGAACATTTGAAGTGTTTGGAAGTAGTGTATGTAAGTTGTGGGGAGAAGTCTAGAGATTTTGAAAAATAGATATTATGGTGCTTGGCCGAATCTATTAGTTCAATATCAAGATGATAATTTGCATCCAGAAGAGAACAGAATGGGTCGGAGGAGAGTTTCATCAAACGAGTCTTGGCGGGGTTTAGTTTGAGACCGATATTGCTAAGCTGCGAATGGAGCGAGGATAAAAGCTCCGATATAAGAGGTAAGGAAGGGTTGGATTCTGTGGGGTTAATGAATACTATGACCATATTATCCGCATATTTAAACAGCTTGAAAAGTTTGTCCACTACCTGTACCTGCGCGAGTGCGAGGTTGAAAAGAATAGGACCAAGTACGGAGCCCTGTGGAAATCCAGATCGGATAAGGGCTGGCCTCGAATGACTATTTTCGACTTTTATAGTTGCGCATCGGTTTCGGATATAGTAACTGATAAGATTGAGGACGTTGCCGCATATACCACTGCTCAATAAGGCGGATTCAATTGCTGAAAATGACAAATAATCAAAAGCCTTAGATATATCTAGGAAGAGGAGAGTGCATTCATGACCTTTGGAGAAAGAGAAATAGCAGTGATTAAGGGCACTGACTAAGTTGGTGGAAGAGGAGCGGCCATTCAGGAAGCCATGTTTATAGTAGAGAAGATTGAAGTTGTTCTGAGACTTAATGAAAGTGTAGATTAGGTTGTATAAGACACTGTAGAAGATTTTGGTGGAAGAAGGGACGATAGTAATTGGGTGGAGATCGAAGAGGTGCTGATATTACTCATTAGAGACATTTGACTCACACTGTTGCTTATATTTTAGTTATATATGAATAAATATCTACAAATACTATAAACGTAGATATTTAAATATTTCGTATATATTTATATAATGGGTGAACGAAAATATACATAAAATCACACTATTGCTTATATTTATTTGTACTGATGCATAATTGTATATGAGTTGTACATTTATATATGTGTTTTTGTTAAATTAATATATGAGTTTTGTAAAAGATATAACATATAAACATACTTATAAATTAATTAATTAATTAACTAATTTATTTAGATATGTGGACATATATTGATATAGAGTTATTTCTATGAGTTGGTTAACTTAGCAACGTGCATATTATTAGTATTAGTTAGACCTATAAGTTGTCCTGACTATCTCTTCCTTTCACTCTTTACTTAGACTTAACCTAATTGTCACTCTGGCCTTTACTTTCTTTCTAACTGGCAGTCTTTGATTTATCCATCAGGTCATATCTCAACTAATTGTTACTGGGCTTGCAATACCTTATCTGCAATTGCATATATAATAATTCTCTGTCTAATAATAGTATCTGACCATCAGCTTTGTCGGCTTTTTTCAGTTTTGATTTTTAACTTTAATTTTCGTGACATCGCAACATTACAGTTATAACACACATGTTCGATACTTTCTCTCTCCTCTCCAACATTCTGCACACTAGTTGTGATTATGTATACCGGGAATTCGAGATAGCTGTAATAATACTGAGATAAAGGTTAATCTGCCATTTTCATTATATATATACATATTTATATACATTTATAGATAGATAGATAGATAGATATAGTTGTTGAGTGAATGTTTCTTACAATTTATAAATATCCATATATATATATATATATATATATATATATATATATATATATATATATATATATATATATAGATTTTAGTTACTTAGATAAATTCTTTTTTTTTAAACCACCGATGAGTCAAAAAGACTAAAATATAAATAGAACCATTTCAGAATGAGGTTACCACATATGCCTAAATCTGCTATTGTGAGAATCTTACTGTGAAAGTGTGACTAGAGAGCAGAAGATGGTTTTTCAACAACTGAACCGAAACGTTGCCAGTCAATGAAGATTTGATCGCACCTAATCTCCAGTGTTTAGCATGAACGATGTTGAAGCCTTCTGAAGAAAGGGACGAATACGCACCCAGCCTGATTGAAGACAAAACAGATGTGTACTTGGAAATGGGGATAAATCGGATCTTTGCGAAATTGATAGTGCAAAGCAACAACCTGCGAACGCATATCGCAGATATTCAACAAGAGTTTAGACATTTTGTCTTCAGTAGGCATATAGACGTTTTTAACGATAAAAAAGACTTATTAAACTGGCGGTCTGTCGATTTTGAAAAGAAACGAGTGCACTGAGCATTTGAAAGACTCGAGGAATGCGATTTAAATATTCACTATTAAACCAGTGTCGATAATGCGGCAACTGATGCGCACAGCCGAATTTTCACGGTTCTAGTTTCGTCATTTAGCATGATCTGCGAAAAATTTTCAATAATGCTATAAGCTAATACATACGATTAAATAACGTCACATCGGTGTCCACACTATATAAGATGTTGATCATGCAAAACGGTCATATGATGTGCTAAGAATGACAAACAGAACAATTGCTTGTGCTTAAATGAACATGAACAGAAGTGATGGCTTTTTAGCATAAAACGCTAGGACATCCGGACGCCGAGCGTCTCATCGAGGCATTGTATTCACGATTGAATTGGTTTGGAATTTCAAAAGGATTCGTAGCTATTGTCAATTGTGCACTACCTATCACCGATGTAAGTCGCATGAACGAGAAAATTTCACATCGTGTGCTTTCAATTTCGCGGCATGAAACGTAGTTTTTTATATCAGTTAATAGGGTCACTGTCGGTAATTTGTAGAAGGTTAGTTTATGTGTATTTTGTGGCGGATAATTTTGTCCGAATTGTTGGGTTTTTACCAGTGAAACAGTTAACAATATAATAGATTTTGAAGTACTTAGAAGGGCGCTGGCTCAGTCGATTTAGTGTATCACAATTCATTGATACTAATAATGGTGTACAGTTTGAATCGACAGAATTTAATCAGTACTGCAAGAACCTTGACATAGAGTATTCCATGAAGGTCATTTAACACCTTTAGATAAAGCGACGAATAAGTGAGCACACTAAACAATTAAAGAAGAACCGCAATGTTGGTGCAACAAGGCCCCGGAGGTTGGGTGAGACAAATCGCATTTGGTCAAGCGGATCATACTATGTACATTATTATTATTTACGAAATTTGCTACTGGAACCATGGTCATATACGGCATATACGGCTGCCAGGTGAATCCGATGATGGTCAGTATCGGTTGGAATACTTTGACACAGAGCACAACACCGCTTCCGTCAACATGCTCAATGAACCAAGCTCTGTCGGACAGGAAAGTTTTAGCAGAGAACCAAGGCTGACTGCTGATGAGAGAAAGATGTTGCAAAAGACATTTTAAGGCTGAGAACACTCCAATGGTCCTATTTAGGGATTACATAAATACAAGATAAAGATCTAACAGAAGTGCACGAATTAAGAATATTTCTGGAAGAAGCAGTCACGCTCCAATCGCGAATACAAAAAATTGTTTTTAAAAGGGAAGTGCTTCATATAAGCTAACTCCAATATATGATTGATTAAGTTTAAGGAGTTTGTGTTTAACAAAAGAATTTCGTCTTTTTGTTTGGCAAAATTAGTAAGAATATTATCAGCAAAGATGCGAAACTTAAGTGCAGAGTAAGTTATAATTAAATCTAGGCAGGTTAAATCTATTGCTGTAAGCCTGATGGAATCCACATGAATTCCTTAATTAATATGAGTAAATAGAATAGAGCGGGGCCACTGCAAGTGAATAGTTTATTAGATGGGATTGAGCTAACCAGTCTGGAATTTAAATCGTGATGGACCTTTACTATTAAAATAGACAAAATTTAAAATTTACATAATAAAACGAAAATTGGTTGCGAGGGCGGTAGCCCTAATGAATGTCATATAAATTTTCGGCGTTTAATTCCGTGAATACTCTGTGTACAAGAGCAAAATTGTATGTCTAGAAATCCAAGTGTCCTGCTAATTGAGTCTTCTTCGTTGGTTGCCATCAGTCAAGCTAATCTCTGATTGCTTTGTTTTCAGGCATTCGTTACTCCTTAGCTTATTAATCAGAATTTTTCGGTTGCCAGACTTCTTGGCGTTGTCTTGGATCATTAGCAAAATTCATCAAGGCCTATAATACTGCAACTGCTATATCCCGCTTCATGTAATCTATTAATTTAAGAGAACCTCTTTTTCAAAAATTTACAATCAATTGCCAAAGAGGCTTAGAGAAACGCTTCCATCTAAAATGTCTTTTAAATTTTTATCTACCGAACTAGAAAAAGTGTACAATCCTGCTGATATTTTTAATTTTGTTTATAATAATACTTTCTCATGGTTAAATAAAAGACAGGATTAATTGTATTTCAGCAGCATAATTTCTCGAGATTCTATCTTCAAGTTTTGTATTATTAAAACTGAAATTTTATGCATTATATCATCATGTATATCAACAATACATACAATCAATTATTAGTCATGGTTCCCTTTTTTTGCAAAATGTTACACTCGAGTTATACCTTAAATTTTCATATTTTTGCTGAAGAATCTATCACTCTTTACAGCTGAACTTTCTGTTGCTGATAAATTGTACAGTACAACTAATTGCACATATTTATGTGATGTGATATCTTTTTATATTGTACATTTTCCAATTTTATTATTTGATGGAACATGTGTGGTTTGAATCCAAATAAAGATATTCTATTCTATTCTATTCATGAAGATCATTAACTAACGAAACGAATACAAATAACAACGCTCTAGGACTTTTCAACAATCGTCTCTGCCCAAGTAATCAAAATAATCAGGGTATTCGTCGTCGAATGTTTCACTCGCTCTATTCAAGTTTATCAACAGTAATTCTTACCCTGTGAACTTCGTATCTCTACACGATGATCTAACTAGGGTGTTAAAACTGGCGACTGGGACAGAGAAGCTTTAAAACTTTTACTATAATCAAGGTTGCATTTTAGTTATTAGTACCTGCTAAATTAATTACTTACATATGTTATTATAAACGAAGAATTGTATAGTGTAGAAAAGGTAATTCATTCATTAGACATGTTTCGTCCTTATTGGGAACTCATCGTGTACTGGCCAGAATTTGCCGCTGATAGGGCTCAAACCTGAAAACGTCTGCTTGGAATCTGGTGCTCTAACCACTGAGTCACCCTGCCGCATACTAAATACAATATTCAATTATATACTAACTAATGAAACTTGGTTAGTCTTTTTTCTTTTAGGTGGAGCTCATATGGCATCCATTTAGACCCAAATTTCCAACTTCAAAACTGTTGTTATTTTCCTAAATTCACTTATTTTTATAATACAAAATCATTAAATTATTCTTATTATTTGTCTGCTTTCTTGAGCTACTTATAAAATTATTATAGATGGAAATATTACTTCGATTTTTATATAAAAATTGCGGATTTTTAATTCAGCACAAATTGGTAAGAACTAAATTTATACTGTACCTTTAATCAACGATCACATTTAATCTGAGTCAGGATTTTCTAGCACGCATTTCTATCAGACCTTAGTTTTGTAGATTATCTGTGAAACATTATCATTGTAGCATTCAATGCAAAATTCGCTGCAAAAACGCTTATTGTGTACATTATCCAGTTTTTCCGATTTTGTTTAATGTCTGATAGAAGTTTATAGATTTTTGTAAATTATAACTTCCAAATCATGTCAAAGTATTAATTTAAATGTGTTTAGTATATTCAATTCGTAATAACGGTTTTTGTTTATGTCTACAAATATGTTTTCTAGCGATAGGTTTAGCTTAAAATTCCGTTAGTTTAATCTGTAGTAACTATTGTTAGTTACAGCACCAAAATAAACCATACGAATTTATATTATAGAGGCTGGTTCAACACCAAATTTTGTCATTTCAGACTGTGCTAACCGTTTCTGGTTAAGCGCTTCGTTTGTAGCACTTAAAATTACAGGACACTTTTGTTTTACTTTATATATCTAAAATCTAATTCCTATTAATCTTTTTTGTTGACCTGTAATCTATTTCCAGCCATAAATGTCCAGGATAAAGAGCTAATTTACTATCCGCCAATGAGTCATTGATCTAATGACAACATCTTCTTTAGAAAGATCTCTTTCAAATTTGAATAAAGCGTTTGAAAGGTTCGTCCTGAGCAAAATACATTTTAGCAACCACGAATCAACATTTGCGTTTGAACTGAACATATCATTACAACCAACAATCGAGATCCCTTCGATCATTTTGTCGACATTCTCCGGAGAAGTGCTTTAATAATCAACTTTATTTTTGTATGACAAAATTGCCTGCATCATACGGAGAAATTACCGAACGGATATCAATTTCCTTTTTTATGTCTGAACTCAAGCCACTACCTAGGAACAGGGCACATTCATCACACACAAACAAAAGGATCATCTTTAAAATGCATATTGCTGCAGTTCATGCTAACCGCATGCATTCAAGTAGAATAAACGATGAAAACAGTTTAGCCGGTAAAGTTATATCAAATAAAAAAATCCTACTTGCATATATAATAACACAAAACAAACCTATGCACATTTGAACCTTCTATAATTTAAAACCGGAAAGGGATTTATTGTAGACAAAGTTACATCTGTTTCATTTCTTAATGGAGACTACATACTTTGATTTCCCAGTGTTTTACGTTACAGCACAATTTATTCAATCAAATGTATGACTATCAGTGAGCCCATTTTTATATCATATCTCCTACAATCAGAATAACGTGGCGACACTCATAGTTTGTGTATCTGCATACAATTCCAGAGCATTTACTTTTGAATTTGCCATTTAGGATACCTTTGGAAGAAAGTGCTTCTTTTATTGACATGTATGCCCGTTTAAAATATGGTGAAGCTAGTGCATGTAAATAGGTAGGATGGATTCAGCTGACCAGTCCGGAGTAACATCCGCGTTGGACCATTACCAGAATCCGCACAAGGATTTGGCGACCTAGTGTTCTTTTACAGTCCACATATAAACATGAAACGCTTATTTCTATATGGCAGTGAAACATTAGTCACTTTTGGCTATTGTACAGCTGTACATAATGATGATGATAATAATGATGATGATGAAGTTTATAGGCATAATTTGGGAGGGTTTATCTTTTGTCTAATTTACGGTTATTAAACTCCACAAATCAGTTTTGCCCACCAGACTTCAGAGAACTCCATTCACCATATTACTCATCCAGGTATAAAAGAGGATTTCAAAGATATAACTGATTGCTTCTAGTTTCATTAACTTAAAAAGGACGCTAAGAGTTTGTTCCTGAATTTGTCACGTCCCAAAAAAATAAATGCAGCTGGCTCACTCAAGTTGCCTTGTAAATTTTCCAAACAATAACACGCATAGAATTTTAATGATAAACTGTATTGCGCAGTGTTGTCCTTCTTGTTGTGGATTTGATCGCATTTATCTTGTGCGGGACAATAGATAGCATTCTTAGGTCGGTAAAATCTTGAATTTTGATCATTTTCAGGTTCTCTGCTTATTGGCTTCGATTGATGGGATCGCAATTGTCCCTTCTTTTTTGAGCCTTCCATCAGCTGCTTGACTGAAAATGACGTTGGATCAAGATTTTCCATTGTTCTTTGCCCTATATTTCGAGACCTCATTTCAAGTCTCATCTTCAAGGTTGACACAAAACGCTCAGGAGTAAAACACAACTTGTGGCGTTCGCCACAAGTTGTGTGGCATAATATCTGTATGATTTACAAATTATGTTGTTCCTAACGAGGTTATTATTGATAATGTTATATGCAAATTATGGACAGTACATGATGAGTTCCCAATAATGACAATGTAACACGCGGCTCCGCGTTACAACACAACGATGTTCAATTTTGACAAATATGGTACTCTTTAAGGTCAAATAATCTAACTCTGTTCTTACACAATATTTCTCTTAACTGTGATTTTAGAAACAATTTCTGTTGGTTTCAAGCAGTTTTAATTGAGATTTCTTGAACTGCAATTTTATTTGTAATTAATAGGGTTGTTTATTAAATAGACACACCGCGCGCAATACGCAAGGAACATGTGGTGGATTATAGTGTCATAGTGAATTTATTTCTCTCAGTTAGATTATTCACAGTTTATGCAAGTGATTTACTGTTCGCATTTAACTATACCTATCCGAATTTCAGAGTACAACGGATTATTATAACTAAATAAGTTAAAACCATAGCAAACAGTGAACTAATTATTTGTGAAGTTTTTCATTGAAGTTTTGACACGATTTTAATTCATTTATCATCAGTGACAAATTTTACCAGTGACTATATTCATATCATCATGTATTTTTAATCGGTTACAACAAAACGGGTCTACTGCATGAATTGCCTTTCTAGACTATACAATTTTTAGTTTATACTAACAAAATGTAAGTACTTAATGGGTCGGTCAGGTGTTCATATCAAGTTCCAAAGTTTATTACAGTAAATATAACTGATCGCTTCTAGTTTCATTAACTTAGAAAGAACGCTAAGAGATTGGTTCTGAGTTTTTCACATCCCAAAAAAATAAAATCACTCGGCACACTCAATGTGCCTTGGAAAATTTAAAAAAACAACAGACCTAGCCAATTTTCACATCGACAATATTCATCTCACTCTATTTCACGATTTTCACAACATTCTAACCATGATTGCTAGATTTATTCGATGGCCTGCGGCATTACTCTTTGGCATCATTTGTACAGATGAAACTTCTGATGGATTTATCCCTGCATGATTAACAAATTAAGTTGGTCCTAATGAGGTCATTATTGATAGAGTTATACGCATATCTTCCGAGCGCTTTTGAACAACCTTGCATTTCATAGGATGTACTTACTGTTATACCACCGCTTACTATCCAAATTCAAATGTTATAGTATAGAAGATGCTTACAGAACTTAAAGCCGCTTTAGCATCCTTGTCCATTAATGGCAACTGGGTCAATGAATTTCCCTTATTACTTCTTGAAATGTGATTCCATATACACAAATCTATTCGTATGTCCGTGTCACAAATCATCTATGGTATAGACTTACCTCTGCCATGTCAACTGTTACGTTTGTTACCCACACAGATTGACCCAGAATATGAAGCCTCCAGCAGTCAAAATCATTTAAATAATATATCACTTCAGCGGTTAATTTATGGTCTTTGTCCAGTTTTTATTCACCTACAGCTCCGGAGCTTCAGGAAAGTATATGTACATAACGACGCTGCTGTAAATTCACTACAATATAAGTATCGCGCTCTTTCCCAGATTTACTTATACATTCAAAATATTTCATTATTGTGCAAAATTTTGCAAGCACATGCAGGTTGAAACATTTTATCTAACAAATTGATCTCGGGGATATGCAGCCTTTTAGTAGGGTTCGAGGTTCCTTATGTCAACAATCTTGACCAAGTTATAACATAATTTGCATTAAGTGTAACTGATAGATTTTAAAAATATTAATTGAATTAATTGAATTCGATGTTTTGCACACCAGTAGCACCATATTTCATGTAAAGTGATAAGATCTTATTGATCCAAATTATTTATATTTCATAACAATTTGTCTCATGTTGTATAACCAACAGTTCTTAGCTAACAATTTAGTAGCGCCTATGAACAGTTCTTCAGCATTAAGAAGTTTCTGTAGCAAAAATAAGTAAGCCAACGTGCGCCAGTGATTATAGACTATTCTGTATTATCTCTTCATTTTTTAAGATAATGGAACGACTGATACTAGATTATTTAGATTGTATGTTGCCGGTTGATTTTGATATAAGTCAACATGGCTTTACAAAAGATAGATCGACAATTACTAACATGTTTTTATGAGAAAACATTTAATTACACTAGATGAGAAAAAGTTAGGTGCATTAATTGTATTTATAGATATCTCAAAAGATTTTGACTGTATATCTTTTAATGCCATTTTGAATGCGATTAATTTATTGAATATTGATACAAATATTTCTAAATTACTTAGATACTATTTATATAATCGAAGAATGAGTAATCAAGTAAATGATTTGATATCAAATTCGAAACGAGTAAAAAGTTGAATACCACAGGGATAAAGTTTGGGGCCAATTTTATTTAAAATCGTATTTGCACATTTGGAAAATAAGATCCTTAACGGTCGAGTTTGCAAATTCGCTGATGATTTAAAAATTATCTTTCCAATTGATCCAAAAAATGTCGAATTCTCCAAAAATAATGTGACATTAGATTTGTATGATTTGAGTAGATATTTGATTACACTAGGGCTGAGAATAAAAAATAAAAGACGAGAGCTTTAAAAATAGGTAACAGAACAAACTTTCATTATGTTTATTTTCATAATGTTGTGATTAATGATGTGTTTGAGATCAAACTTATGCAATAAATAAAGGATTTAGGCATACTTATTCAATGTACAGCTTCTGCTGAGTGACATATTGAAAGTATAGTAGGCAATGCCAAGAAAAGATGAGCACTAATAAATAGAAAAATCTTATCGAATTATATAAAATTTAAAATGTATATAATATGGATTAGACCGATACTAGAATATGCTGCAGCTACTTGGAATCTATTAAAAAATTATTTGTTAAACAAGATGGAAGCTGTACAAAGTAAAGTTGTGAAAGAAATTAGCCATGTATCCTGCACTTTATACCCCACTAGATTACAATTTGTATCACTGCAAACTTTATGGTTTCGGAGTATATGCTATTGCATAACAGTTTTCCATTTTAACCAGTGGACTGGTGCCTATATGAATCCAATAAGAAAGATTCATTGAATTGCAACTAGATCTGGACATTTGGCAATATCTCTTCATTTGGTAGGGAATGTTGCGGGCAAGTTATTCTCTTTTTCGAAAATATACAAAATTTACATTCAATAGCCATAGGGGCTTAGAAAAACACCTCCATCTAAGATGCCTTTTAAATTTTTATGTAGTTAACTAGAAAAAATCTACACTCCATGCTGGTATTTTTATTCTTGATTATGATAATACTTTCGCATGGTTGAATAAAAGAGAAGGATAATTGTGATCAGCAGCATATCTTCTTGAGATTTTATTTCCACGTTCTGTATTTTTAAAATTGAAATGTTATTCATCATATCATCATGTTAATCAACAATACATAATAATCCATTGCTAGTTATGGTTCTCATTTTTTGCATAATATTACACTCGAATTATATCTTAATTTTTCCTATTTCTATGATGAATCTATTACTCTTTCCAGTCGAACTTTTTGTGATTTTGATCTTACAGTATAACTAGAGAGATTTACTTATCTATATGAGTCTAATTGTACATATTTATGTGATCTTTTTTATATTGTACATTTTCCAGTATTATAATCTATTTGATGGAACATGTGTGCTTTGAATCCAAATAAAGATGTTCTATTCTATTATATTCCATTCAAAATTGTTTGGACTGCATCTCTAAATTTTTAACATTTGATTTTCATGTTTTATCGTTTATATATATGAAAGCTGAACTATATGACTCATGTTTGAGCCAAGATTTGCTTTTTTAATATAACCAGCGACTTAGAGTAAAAACCATGCGCAGCAAAAAATAAGTAGCCAGCGTCTTTATAGCATAGTATAGACAATTTTCATGTAAAAATTGCTTCATCAGTTACATACTTCATATATTCAGTCATGATTACCATTAACTACAACGTTGAGCATACCCTAGCTTATTTTGACATATCGAACTCCTCTCAGTAACAGTGATTGAGTATGTACAGTAAACAGCAACTTAAATCTGACATAACCTGTTGCGTTTTACTTTGCAATTTAACGCTGTGGTTCTACAAATTTATCAGCACCATTGTATTTTGTTTTTTCGGTATCACTGATCACTAAAATTAGAAATTTATACATCAATAATTAGCGATAATTTAGCATAATATCATTGATGAAAGAATTAACAAGTATACACCAGCCCAATAGTAGCATATAATGATATATTTCTTCGTTAAACTATGGACAGATCATTAGCCAGTTGATAAATTGAGTACGAAATCTGTCCATTAATACTAAACATGCCTCGCTTAACAATGTTTTTTATCTATTTCATCTGTATTTCAGGGACGATAGTGGTGTAAACTGAAAAATTATATTGCTGAGTGTTATGCCAAAATCCCTGTTTAAGATCAAGCACGGCGAACCATTTGCCTCCCGCTAGCTGTAAGAACAGATCACACAGAGCCGGAATGGGATACGGGTCCGGTTTAGTTACTGAGTTCAATTGCCTAAAATCAGCCGCCGGTCGGAGCGAACCATCCTTTTTCGTAACATAAACCATCGGAGCACGAAAAACAGATGATGACGGTTCAAGAACGCCGGCTTCTATCATTTCTTGGGTTGCTCGAGTCGCTGCTGCTAATTTCTTTGGAGGAGCACCATATAATTTTGGTGGTTCGTAACCGTCATTTAGTTCTAGCCATAGCTTAAACTGGTCGACCGTCGGCCCTGGACGCTCGCTACAATCAGGCAGTTGGAATATAATGTTATATTGGGTTTGAAGATTCTTCCACCACCCAGGCAGACAACTGGTCTCCTCCTGCATCTTAGGGGTACATATAGACTTTATTGAACTTATTCCCTCAGGCCGCGATAGGCATACACGTTTATTTTGACAGTCTATCGTCTTAACCCATTTTCTAATGAAATCAAGTCCCAATAAGGGCGTTTGCGTATTCGAAACAACAAAAGACATATGATAGACATTTTCATTTATTAACAACTTTGTGTCCCACTCGCTCACAGCCACCATCGATGCGCCCGATGCCTGACATAAACTTCCTTTCGTAGGTTTTACATTGCTCAATGGCCAAGTCAATGGTAGTACCGACACATCAGCTCCAGTATCCAACTGCATTATTACTGGCTGTCCGTTGAAGAGTTATAAAAATTTAACTTTAATGAAAATTATTACATTTGGCAATGTTTCCCACACTTCATTTTCTTCAAAGGCCATCTGGTTCGGACCACTTTTTTGTTTGTTCTGCTGGTCTTCATTCGATCTACCCGTCGGAGCCACCAAAGGATTAATATTTGTGCCCTGCTCTCTCCCACCTTTATTTGTGAGATTGTGCACCTTGTTACCCCACTGCACTGGCCGTTCTCGAGGAGCAGTACATGGGTTTTGCTGACGCTTATACGCCGTATTCGTTGGAGCTGGAGTCCTTATATACTGACTTTGCTTCCAAGCCACTGGCTGTTGCCTTCTGTCGCGGAACTGCTAATTATACCGCGAAGAATTCCAATACGGTATGTCGCTCCTGTCAGATGTCGTAACTGGACCCATGCGTGGAGATGCAGCTGCCACTTTGTTTGTCATTATGGCTGAACTTTGAAGAGCCTGAAGTCTCTCTTCAAGGCCTCCCTTGGCGCTGGATATTTCACCGTATCTGGTAGGATCCAGCAGCATGAACATGATGGCCTCATGTGGTTGCAAGCCGGGTAAAGACACGGTAAGCTTCGAGAACCACCGCTTGATACGTGCCATGGTATCCATGGGCATCTCACCCATTAATGGTTTCAGGCTGTATAATTCTAAGAACACTTCCTGAGGCCTAGCCCGGAAATGATCCAACACGCGTCTTTTGTATTCTTCATACGTGAGGTCAACAGGCAATTCCAATTGGACTGCTACTGTCCGGTCCACTAATTCCTGGACAGCTACACGCACAATAGGTACTTCCAATGTAAATTCTTGGGCTCGAACTGGTGCTTCAAATTTTTCGAACCACAACTGTGGCCTTTCCACATCTAGTGGTGCCAACATCAGCTTAAACTCTGATGACGGTCTGAAATAACTCGTCGATTCGGCTGAAAACGCCGGCATATTTCCTCCTGATTCCTCTTCGGCGCGGTCGCCATTGTTATGTCCAACTATGTTGGATGGTCCACGTACATGTATGTCGTCAGTGTTTATTATTAGTGTATCGTCTAGACGAGCCTTAATTATGCCTAATTCTGCAGTTAAATTATTTATTTGAGAAGTCAATGCCTGAATCAACGTTTCCAACCCATCAGAAGACATTTTAAATATACCACCAATGCTTTATTTTTACTCAATTATATATAGAATTTTGCTCGCACAACGAGCATCGATTTAATAAAGAAAATTTACAAATCAATTTATGTTCACTTCAGCTCGATGTTTGCTTTCGTCATTAGGCTGACTGCTTCCTTCTTATGCGGGCGCTTCTGTGAGGAATTTCTGTTGAAATAATATCTGCCCTAGATAAGACCCTTTGTTCATTATATATCTTAAAGGTGGCTATTGCCACACTGAGATTTTATAAATTAATAATAATAAGTTAGAATATTTAATTGACTAACATTTAACCAACTAGAATGAACGCAAGCGATAAAATTTCAGCGTACGATCTGCAACTATATAAACAAATGCATATCCAGCACAATCCAATTTGATCTGTTTGTCACCTGAAATCGCCAGCAACCATTGCTGTTCAGACTGTCTAGGGCTTCTACCCTTTTTTGTCTTTAACCACGCTGTTTTAATAGCACAGCATGCTGTCAGTCACAACAATCGCATTTTGTTAAACAACCAGGTAATTGTTATCGTTTAAATATTTTCTAAAACTAATACTGTTGGCAGCCTCATTGATATTACCGAAAATTATCAGCATATAACATCAAGACCTCCAATAAAGTATTTGCCAGAATCCGCTTCATTTACATAACCGATTGTCGTCCATAAGATCACTAATTAATAAACATAACAATATAGAAAGGCTCTAGAATAACTTCTAGTTATTGTCCTCTTGTATAGGCCCCAGTCCTATTAGCTGATCAGAGCCCCATAGATGCAAAGTCGGTTTCATTCTTAATATACCTATACTAGTCTGATAAGCTACCATTCTCGTGCATATTTATTATGTTCAAGCCCGCAATATCTTGAGCTAATTTGTTCGTTTTCTCAGACTTAAAATTAACCTCCACATTAATCAACTTAATGCTAGTCTAAATAAATATAAATTCTGTTCTCGTTCTAACAGAAATTTATTGTTAAAATCAGAAATGTAAAGGAAAACCAGAATGTTGCTGCAATTGGCAGAGAAAGTCAAAATACGTCATACAAACAGTACAGAAAACGGAAAACTGCCCACTAAACAAATTTCCTTAGTATACTTTAACTTCTTAGTTATTTGTTTGCTACAAATAACAAAATAATCATTGTTTACAGAAATATTGTAGCTTAGTATTATGTTTGCATAGTAACACAGTGTGATACAGTAGCCTGACGAAAGTACGAATTTTATGTCGGTGGAAATAACTTCGTCTACACTGTACTTTTTCATAAAGTGTTTTCTGGTTTCCTTCAAAGCCACTAATACTGCTTACATTGTGAACTTTATAGGTTTGCACAAATACTTTCCTGGTTGTTGAATGTATATTTTACAGTATAATTTGGAATTTTGTGATATTTAGTTTTAATTAGGTAATTTTGTTTTAATTATTTTCGTGGTTAATTTAAAACGCCTGCTGCGATGGACGAATATAGTCTGTACAGACCTGGCAAATTGAAAATTAAGAATGACAGGACTAAAAAGAAGAAAAAGCATAAGAAACAAAAATTGGAAAAGGTGAAAAAGGAGACAACTAACTTCATGTTAGATTGGAAGGCTCATGGAGGATGGTGGGCAATATCTGACTTTAAGGATATCCATGGCTGTGTTTCTTTCGAATTCACATCCGCGCAACCTACAAACTCTTCCGAACAGTCTAAGTACAAGTCCTGTTATATTTCTGCTGTTGATGATGGTACTCTAACGACTGGACCCATGCGAGCACATGGCGAAGGTCCTTCTCCCGAGGAAATATTTTCTGCTTTTAAAATTTCTGATAGTAAATTGGCTATAAAAAGTGGGTGAGTCATAAATATTTTTAATTTGTTACGGCTTTTGTTATTTTATATCGCACACACGCATAAGTTGATTTTAGCTGTCTATATTTTTTCTCTTTCATAACGACTAATTGCTTTATTAAAGAATATCGCAATTTGCGTTAATGTTTTATATTTGTAGGCGACGAGACTATCCGGACTAATATTTTAATGGAGCAAAATCTTATTAGTTTTTGTATGCGTATAGCGGGATTTTTTCGTTTGCGACTCATAGATCTTCAATGTCAGTTACTAGTAATTCTATACAATTTTAGTAGTTATCTTTATTTTTGCGATCTGTGATTAGAGCTGGTGTTCTACCCTTTTGAATATTGCAAGAATGTTTAGCGCAATATTTTTGTTTTTGTTACATTTGTGCTAATTTAAGTTAAGTCTGTGTATATTGCTGATTGGCTCGAATCGAAATTTCCGATGCATCCCTTTGTTTTTTGTAGACTATTGCGGTTTGGTTATGTGCTTATGACCAATGTCTTATCAGCCAGGGATTTAAACTTTCAACTAACTATTTTCTGTATTAATGTTTTATTCTGAATTACAATTGTCACGATTAATTTATAACCTACTTGCTTATTTGACGCAATTACTTTATATACCGCCCTAATGCTTTGCTTTGTAATTGATCTAAAAATTCGTTTGTTTGTCAATTTATTATATAAAATGTAGTACCATCGTATGGGCAGTTCTTTTTTCAATGTTCAAAGGCACCACAGAGGAGCTGTTTTAGCATATCCTTAATGTGACCTCATTCGTTATATTAAGAATTCAAAGCTACCTATGATCAGCGTTTTTTATGTTAATGATCTGCCGCGTGTTGCTCGATATTCGCCAGGATTGGCTCCTTTATAGCTCACATGAGGTTTTTAATCGCACATTTGGATATACATAGCTAAAAGTGTTACTTAATTTATGGGTACTTCCCAACTGGCGTGATGTTCTTTTATTTGTAGTGGGAATATCTTGATTTAGTTAGATGCTTTCTCTACTGCTTAAATATGTGTAGCTTCACCGGCATGATATATTTTTGATTGGGAATTTTCTCCGGATGGATTACGCCCGAAGTAATTCCCGAACCACAAATATTTGTCAACTTCTCCTTAGAAATAATATCTTAGCGCCTTTTGTTTCTCCTGTGAAACTGTCAAACTTCCGACATTCAGTTCTCAGACAGTATTGTGCATATTTAATAATCACGCAGATATTTAAAATGATGGCTTGTTAAATGAAGCATTCTTCGTTGGATTCTTCCAGTAAACAATCTTTACATACAGTGTTGGCTAAAAGAACCCGCGCAACGTCTCGTGAAAGAGAGATTTGGTTCATTAGAGGATACTAATGCTTTCATCACAGTTGGGTATCACTAAAACTATTTTAATCCACACAATCTAGCTAAATCTGCTTTTGTAACATGTTTCTCGATTAGCGATCGAGAATAGATCACATTTAGATATTGATTCGTGATACCGGGATAAATTCTAAGGCTATTGGCCACTTTCCTTTATTATACTGGATAAGATCACGCTGAAATGCACGGTGTATTCACGGAGCCATTTCAATTCCGCCGGTACCGCTTAATTTTTCTTTTGATTAGGAATTTGATGTCCCTTTTTTCTCGAGCTGGTCCGGCTTTTCTGATTACTTGTCTACAGCTGATTAGAGTTTCTTTTGGCACTTCACATTGCGTCTCATTTTAGCGTAGATCGCGGAGAGAGCCCTTCTTTTGCGTTTGTCACGCGACAGCGAACAATCCAAGTATGATGTTGCCTTTTTTCTATCCAGGTCGCTTATTTCTAGTAAACGGTTCAGTCTGTGTTAGTGTGATCACGGCATTGGCCTCTAGTATGGGATATTTACAATGCGTTAGAGCCACCAGTATAGCCTAACGGTTCAAGAAGACCAACCAGCTATAAGATTGAATGAAAATTTTTTTTGCGAAACTGGAGTAATCAAAATTACCTGATCTGTGTTTTGGCTAACGCAGTTTTATACTGGAATAATAATTGAGTTAGTCAAAACGCAGATCAGCTATAAAATTCATTCTCCAGTGGTGGAACATAGAACCTTGTGTATTTTTATACAATATATTAGGTAGGTTTCAACATTTGTAACATACATATGTCTATACAAAAATCTCCCGTGTGTTAGATTTGAAAACGGTCTATCGCTGCACCTCTGATGCTAATTCGCTGGTTGTTTTCGGCTATTCAGGTATACATTTGGAAGTGAGAGTAGTTTAAAGGTTGTACATGTGGCATAAAATACTGATATGAATCATCTGTCTATTTAAAATTTGTTTGTTATGGATATAATTGAACAGTTATAACAATTTCAGTGATACATCATAAATTTATTACAATTTACATCGTGTTCAGTTGTTCATAAAATGAATTCTTTCAATGGCCATTGGTGTTGATATTGTTATGAGGTTTATATTAATGAAAGAGACTAGCGTCAATTCCTCTTTTGTACTTATAAATCGATAATTAAAATACTGGTAGTTCAATTTGAAAGTAATGAATGAAATCTTTCTGCCCAAAAATGTATTAGTTACGTCAAAAGACGGATCTAAAACAGTATATTGGAATATCATATATATTCTCGTAAACCAGAAAAATGATCAACAATTTGCTCCCTCGGAATGCTATCCTTCGTAACTAACTGTATGTAAGAACACCAATGTTCTAATTTCATAAGAAAGTGTATTATGCTATTGCATATCAAAATAGAACCTACATATTTAGTTGGTTTTTGTTTTGCTGAAAATGCGCGATCTTATTAATAGATTTACAAACAATTTTCTGATGAAATATGATTTCGAATATATCAACTAGAATGGTTGTGCTAAAAATTATATCTGAGAGCTTCAGATAAACTGATCGAGAATGACAGTCGCCTAATGGATGAATTCTAAGCGCACAGAAACTTTTCAGTATGGCTGTGGATGAAGCAAAACTTCGTTAAGTTGTACTTATTCTAAATTTAGTGTCCTCAATTTCTATGCCGTTTTTTCATTTCCATAACCTAGATATGGTAAGTATCTGAGCGTTGTGCCTGGTGAGAAAGGACTTCTTACGGCAACAACAGAAGCTATCGGGCCTTTGGAGCAATTGGAGCCAGTGTTTCAAGATGGAAAGATGGCTATTTTGGGTTCAAATGGCAAGTTTCTCACATTTAAAGGCGACGACAAGGATGGAGAGTTTCAATTTTGCAGCGATACGGCACAAGAAAATGAAATGATTGTGGTATGATTAGCGCAAGAATGACGCTATCATTTCATTTGTTGCTATTTTCATTGGTTATTTTTTCAGTATTGTTTGCTGTTTTAAATGTTTAAGTGTAGTTTCATTCCCGGTGTAGATGGATAATTTTAGTTTTCCATCTCATGATTATTAGAGAATTATGTCTCGAGAAGCTTTGCGACCTCGGTCATATTTTCTTATACCCAACGGACTACTGTTTTCTTAGCCAACACCTGAGTTATGCAAGTTGCATTGAAGGAGATGGGTTGTGGATGCGCAAGATATGATGCGACAAAGTCATTCACTCAAGTTTGGTGCTATATGACCGGATCATCTTCAAGAATTCTGTCCACGTGCTCACTACAGTTTTTGGCAGGAGACCCTACGTGATAATGGCGAATGGTTCTCAGTTTCGATTTTGTTACAGATCTATAGTAGACTGTTTATGTTCATTATCTTCCATTTTGTTAGCCAACCTCAGTGTAAGATGTTGTTTTTCTATGAATAGGTTAATTTTAATCTGTAATAAAACTTGCTGATGTCGTTATGTTTTGTAGTCTACTAGGCCAAATGCGTATGGTGTGTGGCGGTGTAGGTTCCTCGTTTGTTCTTGTGCACTAGGTATTTTTTATGGTGGGACATCGCATTTAGCATCAGTTATTTGGGTTGCCACGGAAAGTCAGCTCAAAGTATGCGAATTTTGTGTGAAAGAATGTTTAATGCGCTCAATATTTAATGTACTATTAGTAAGGCAAGATTGGGATTCTTGGATGATTGAAGCAAAGTTTTCATCTAAAAAATTTCAAACAGCAATTAAAAGAGAAAAACTTCATTTTATTAGTTTTTATATTGATCGTACAATTTCGTTCATTTAGTCAATTTAGATTCCTTGTGTGCATTAGATAATAGCAAAGTAAAATTAGAGCACTAGCCTACATGTATAAACAAAATTAAAATGTTTTGCTTCTGTAAATGAACTTTTTCGACCTACATATAACTCTCATTATTATAAGTTTTTAGCAGTGCAGAATAGATTTTGTGTCTTCAGGTTGTAAACTTGTACGTGTAATTTGTTTCTTTTTTGAAATATGAGAATGAGCTTTGATAATTTGTGTCCCCCTGTTCACGTATGTTATAAAATATTTCCTTTTATATACCAATATTTTCCTGTTTAATTATCAATGCAAATAAACTGAGTATAATGTCACACGCTTTCAAAATGTCTGTCACGTGTTTCTACATCTTCGTTAATGCGTAGGTAGTTTTCGTCGACATACAATAAATATATATGGCAGTATTTAAAAAAAATATTTGGTTGAATGTTTGTTTGTGTGCTTTAACTAGCAGACTTCATAACGGACTGCTCATCGCCATTTCAACAACGTGTGCTCTAGTGGCCATTGATCTGAATGCTCTTCGTACATTTTTTGATGGTTGGTTACCATCGAATGTACTTATTTGCTAATAAATTTGTTGAAAGCATCCTTACCTATTGGCATTCAATTTCTGTCGAATAGATTCTCTATTCTATTAGTTAAATTCTGTCATTCATTTTTGGAATATTGGACTTCGCAGTGTTAGTTAATGTGCTCTGCGGTCCTCGTCTGCCTTCAGAATATTTACCTTTGTAATCTTCTATTCGCCTGATGCAATATCAATAGTTAGGTAAAGTCAGTGCGTTAACCTAAGATGCGATATGATATCAAAGCGTGCTCAATGGCGATCTTGTAAAAACTTAATGCAGAAGCATATTCTTAAAAGTATTTTCTTGCCCCATTTATACATGTTGCCAGATCTTTTAAACATAACTTGATTTTTTATTAAGTAAGCGTATGTCAAATTGGTTTGTTTATTTGTCTGCCTGTGTACACTTCGAAATGAGATTACAGTGATTTAATAACAAATACTGAAGACTCACTAGATAAGCGTACTTCATGCCTATGTGCATGTGTATTAGTTTGATTTGGTTTGAGGAGTAATCAATTACTGCACGTGTACACTCATCCAAGTGAAATTATAGTGATTTAGCAACATCTGACTATTCACTAGATAAGCGTAAGCCACGTCTGTGTGTTTGTGTGCATGGGTGTGAGCGTTTGCTTAATACTGATAAATAGTCTGTTACATGTAATTATTGGCACGTGTAACAGTCATTCGAGTGGAACTAAAATTATACTAAATGCACACGTCAGATCTATTTTTACACGTACTTTCCTAAATGAAGTAATTACTAGTGGCACGTACAGTATACTGCGTGGTTCTATCTGAGTCTTCTTTGCTAATAAAATATTGAAATGGATATTCGCTTCACCGCCGCGTACAAATTTGCCATTATTAATAATTATTTTGGTGCTGAGTCTCATCGAAGAGTATTCTCGTCAATTCCAGGCGTATAAATTGACTTCATATGCCAAGTACACGAGGTTTGCGCTGAATCTCCTTTCAACAAAGTCATCAGTTAAACGAATAGAACGGTTTAATATCTTTCCATAGCAACCGTACGGTTTGTTTTTTGTCTGTCAATTATGAATCGTGAATAAACGCAAAACAGATCGTTAACTGCATTATAATGATTTCTCAAGGTCGAAGTTGAGTCACGGTATCTTGGCTTGGCTCCTTTTGTAGTAGTGAACACTAGATGATCCACAAAATCTTACATCTATAGGATATAGTAATGCTTCATTGCCAAACAAATAAAATCATGCATAGATGTGTGGACAATATAATGGTCACTAAACATTGCAAAATCTTTTTGTATCTGTGATAATCGTCAACACCGAAACGGCAGAACTACGTAGTCTAGTTAAGGGGCTAATGCAAGTGAATGCAAAGCGTAATCACTTTCGCACGATTTCTTAAAAGCGGTGACGTAGCGTACATCTTGAGCCCACATGAAATTATAGGTTATTCGACGTTGAGTCGTCAGTATGTTAGTCTGGTATATTACTGTTTATGATTATGTTGATAATAAAACTTATTATGCATTTATTAATCGTTAAGTAGCAAACAGAACACTTGTTAGTCAAAATCATGGAGAGACGACTAGAGATGAGAGCAGAAAATCTAAATTTTCTCCTTATATATAAATGAAGGTTTGAAGTATTTTTTCCACAAACTGCGCAATCAGTGATTGTTTAATTGTACCATAAATGGCGACTGCTATAGGCAGAATCGACTAGTCTATTATAACTTGTCGTTAAATTTCAAGATTTAAGTTTCAGATTATGGGTTTTTGCCTTCAACTCGGGCTTACGTTTGATCGAAGTTTGATTATGACACAGAAGCACTCTTTCTATGACCTGATGTTTGATTTATCCAATCGATAGATTATCAAATTGGTTCAGAAAGAAAATTAACGGTTATGAAGGAAATTTAATCCTCTAATTTATTTTTAGTTCCGTTGTAACCGAGAGTTGACACATGATCCGAAACTCGATCTACCCGTTGAAGAGCGTGAAGGTGCTACTTTGGCTGAGTTCAATTATGTGTAAGTTAAACTCTAAATAACATCAATAACTTTTCGCTTTCTATGCATGTAATACACGAGTGTCAGCAGATTAATCATTTTCAATTAACATTTTGACGTTTGCTTCGTAAAATAATTTTGTTACTTTATATTGCAGTCGTTGTCTGTCAGTTCTGTAGCTGACGTGTCATACCGCTGGGTAGTGCTGCTATATAATCGTCGAGTATTTCTTGGCACAGGCTAGCATTTTCTGAAATTTTCTTGTTCTCAAAGTGGTCGCAGACTACAGTAAACTAGTGTCATTGTTTATTTCCTGACACTATAAATTTGTTGAGTGCGTTTCAAGTGGCCCTTGATCAAACAATTCCAGCTTCTGGTCTGTGCGTGTCGAGTCTGCTATTAATAACGTGCTAGATGACGAAGACGCTTTTTGGAACCATTGTAAACCAGATATTTTGGCAAAAGGTGCCCGGTAGACTTTCTTGGTAGAACATCTAAAAAGGAATAACTCTAAACACATAATTTGCTAGAAATTGACCACATTGTTCACATACTGCAATACTGCATCAATGTGCTCACGGAAGAAATAAAGAATTAAAATCAAATAAAACAATATTTTTTTAATATTGATTTTTTTTATCATTAAAGGAAGGTAATCTATCAAAGTAGGTCTCTAGTTCGGATTGAAATACTTACCTAAGTAGCACATACAAATGAGGCATTGTAGGTTATTTTTGTAACGCCATTGTAGCCAGGTCACCTTTGATAGAAAGCACAATCGACAACAAAACATGTTTTTTTCCTGTATCGACTTATAAATAAGACAATATCTCGCGGTTAACTCTGCGCAACTAGGAAAAGCTAGCTAAGATGACATTACTAGAAATTTCCATCAAACATGTCAGCTAATTCGAGATTCTCATTTTGAAGCCGCAGAGTTAAAGTGAATGTTAGCAGATCATATTGAAGTATATAATATATCTACCACGTGGTCGTACCTTAACCCCTGCATCTTGAATGTATGACAGTATAGTTCATCATAAAATCTATTACAAAATTGATCGGCATTCTCGAAGGACACCGCTGCTCTGTGCGATAACTTATTTTAGATACTAATGTGTTCTGTACAGGCAATGGATAATATATCCAAACCTTGCGCGCATACCTTTTTTCGACAGAATATCGTATAGAACATCGCGATCCACAGAGTTAAATGCACCCTTAAGTTTAGACAGACGGCTAATTTGTGGTAATAAACTTATGCAAATATTATTAAAGTGGGAAGCTTGTGTTATTAATAGTGTTCGAAATGTACCTTATAATCCAGTGCGATTTATGTTTGAAAAAATTATGTTTCGGAATATCTAATACCTTCGAGGTTCGGTACTAATGCAATTGCCCAAGAAAAATCTATTACATGCTCTTCTAATCTGTCAAGACAACGCATTTTGATCGATTTTCTATTATTGTTGCCATCATTTATTGTTTCGTTAACTTTAACTTTTCTCCAAACGGATGCGCGATTAAGGTGGAAAAAGCGCGGGCTGATGTTTTTTGCAAATGTCTCTTCTATCTCCAGGTCTTCTGATCCAAAAGGATTCGAGATCGACACCTATAATATGCTTATGTTGTCTTCTAGTAGCTCTATGAGCATTATTGTCTTAAGTTCAGCCAGCGGGAACTGTGCGTATGGTTTTGAGAATCATTGCCAGCTACCCAGAGAGACAGTAACTAGTTCTATGAGAGCCTACTATAGCACATACGGTGATACCAGCATTGAATATTGCAGGATTAATTTACGTCCATAGTAAATTTTAGTTTTCAGCAACAGTTGTAGTTTACAAAGAGCTTAGAAAATATTCATAATTTGCTGGACATGGCTGTTCGAGTTTATTTTGATGATCTGTTTTACTTATGTGCCAAACTTGAACAGTTCATAAATAACCATGCCCATCTGGGCATTTCTTTCCGCTTAGTAGAGATCATAGTTCAGAGTAAATAGTATTTCGCTGCCGATTGGTGAATGTACAGGCTGATAAAATGTAAGAACAACGCTGATGAAGGATTCTGGAATCGATCTTACATGTTTATAAACGTGCTGCACAATGTTGACTGTTTACAGGGGTCCAATAGATGAAGCAAATGACAGTTCGTCAGCTAAGGATAATGTCAGGTTGTGAATTGTCTGGCTTGGTAAAATTTCATTGTACCATAAGTTCTTAGGTGATAACGCGTGCTTAATAATGTAGCATTCAGTTCTGTAGGATCTTGCTTTATAGATCCGGATGTTCAACATACATAACTTTTGATTTCTCCAACCTACATGATATAGCTTCTTGATTGCCAATTCTTCAATGTTCGCACTTTAAATGCCATTACGTGCAAACCTAATCTTGATTTAATAAATGGTAGATAAGTTAAAAATTTTCGACATTTAGCTTAGTTCGTTGATCAACATCCAGTATAGTTATAGCATATTCAATAGTGTTATTTTTAAGCCGCGAAGATAAAATAGATTGGAAAGATGCAGATCTGTAAACGAAAATGGCTACATTAGCCTGTTTTCGCTTATCTATCATTCATAATTTAGTATGTAAGGTGCCCATATTTGAACTTCATGCCGGGCGATGCAGTAGAGATTCCTTATTATTCATAGTATTCATGGTTATTGTCTGTAAAAGAAGACAAGCTTATCTATTCCTTTTTAAGATGATAGTCTACCAACTAAGACTGGCGAGAACTATATTGGCATGTGCCAGTAGTTAGTTTTCTTCGGCATCCGAATCTTCCACTTCGCAACTGATATTATTTCTATTATTCAGAGTTTTCCAGTGGCTTGTTTTCTTCTGCATTAGAAACTTCAACTTCGCGTCTGATATATTTGCTCTTATTCCGACCTTTTACACTTGGTTATTGCGTTGTTAAACCAAACTCGCGGCTTCAGTTAAATTGATATGATGGATCTATCGTATTAAAGCCGACAACGTTCGTGCTTCAATTACCGGACTAACTTACGAGTAACGGTAGATCGTAAGGCACTAAATTTCTATGGCTTCGGGCAATTATTTATAGCTCTGGGCTATTCATCAATTATACAATTAATATTGATGCCGTATTGCATTAACTGGCGCTCAATATGAAAATATTCGTTTTATCTGTTTATTCATGCTGAGTCGATTAGATGAAAAATGTTTCAGATTAATATTAATTTATCGTCTCAGAGAAAAGTGTCATCGCATCTTCGACGTAATGCTGGATTTCGCAGCGCTAACTGAAAACATTTTTTTCAGAAGTCATTTAAAGAATGGTAGGCACCTATGCACTTACAGTAGAAACTAAAAGCGTGATTTTATTTTAGTTTCCGGTATAAATAAGAGAATGGCGACTTACGAAGTTGCCTCCTTTGTATTAGACCAGAACACACGCTGGGATCTTTGTTCTTCGTGTTCTGCTTAAACCCTGTGCTGGTTCGTCCGTTATGTTTAAACGCAAGGTCTCCTGAATTTATTTAGCAATATTTTGGTACGCACACGGATATCGCAGACCAAAAATGTCGTCAACTCAACATTTATATCTCATCTCTTCACTCACTAGTTTAGAGCTCTTTATTTTGACTCACACTGTTGCTTATATTTATATATATGTTTTTATACATATTTATATGTATTTTATATATTTATATAAGGTGTGAATATCTTGATAAATGAATAATAATTGGTTTTAGAGAAGATAATCATGGTTAACAGCTTATAAGTGTCCTTTAAAGAGAAACTCAGAATGTGGGAGATATACGTGTATATAGATTGAAAGGTCGATCCGTAGATAGATTTATTTTATATACATAATACATATATGGTACGAAGACGCACATTAGTCATTCTATACATAAATTAACATTTATATTTATATATATGTCTATATATTTAAGGTGGTAAAATATTGGAATAATAAAGAAATAATTAGATTAAATAATTAAATAGGATATATATATATATATTTATATATATATGTATTTTATATATTTATATAAGGTGTGAATATCGTAATAAATGAATAATAAGTGGTCCTGGAGAAGATAACCATAGTTAAAAAAATAACAAGTGTCTTTTAAAGAAGAACCCAATATGTGGGAAATAGATAGATAGGTCTATCCGTAGATAGGTTTATTCTATATACATTATATATATATATATATATATATATATATATATATATATATATATATAGATTTAAGGTGGGTAAATATTTGAATAATAAATAAATAATTAAATAGGAGGAGGAAGAAAAAACAAGTAATGATATATATATATATATATATATATATATATATATATATATATTTAAGGTGGTATAAATATTGGAATAATAAATAAATAATTAAAAAGGGGAAGGAAGAAATTACAAGTAATGATATATATTCTTTTGAAATGCGAGCTTTAATAAAATTCATTGTACCCTTTTTATGTGCAAAAACAAAAAGAAATTTTATCAGATATAAGAAAATTTTCTTTCGCATGGTCTTCTCAAATATCTACTCATGAACATATCTTTATATATAAATTGGAAGGCAAAACAAGATAGAAGTACGGATTTATGTAAGCAGAAGAAGCACGTACAAGCATTGAGTTTGAACTGGATGTGACGCACGCAATTTGATTGGTTTCTATTTTTCACACTCGCTTTGTTCACGTATTTCTATCTTGTTTTGCTTTCCAACTTATATATAAAGATATGTTCATGAGTAGATATTTGAGAAGACCATGCGAAAGAAAATTTTCTTATATCTGATAAAATTTCTTTTTGTTTTTGCACATAAAAAGGGTACAATGAATGATATATATATATATATATTATATATATATATATATATTATATATATATATATATATATATATATATATATATATATATATATATATATATATAACATTTGGCTCACACTGTTGCTTATATTTATATATATGTTTTTTATTTATATTTATATGTATTTTAAATATTTATGTAAGGTGTGAATAAATAAATAAATAATTTGATTAAATTGTCACATAAACAGGAAGAAGAGAGAAGAAAAAAATTATTATATATATACATATATATATTTAGGATGAGAGAAATTGGTCTCACACTGTGACTTATATTTATATGTATGTTTTATACATATTGATATGTATTTTATATAATTATTTAAGACACAAATGAAATGGAAATTGTGATCAATCGGATCTTTGTGAAACTGTTTGTGCAAAGCTAGAAACCGCGTACGCAAAACGCGACAAAAGGAAAATATAAAGCTGGCACTCCGTAATCAAATTTCAAAAAATATAAATCATAGTCGGAGCCGAAACCGAACCAAACTCTAGTTCATTTTTTGTCTGTGTAGTTGGCCACTAAAATTTAATTGTATATATTTGTAAACGCGCTTCACTTAATTTGAAATTTGCGAAATTATTCCAAAGATAATGATATAAATCATCAATTGTTTCTTTTAAAGAGACATTTTTAAATAATGATCCAACATCAACCGATAAAATTTAAAGAGATAATCATTGATTGCGAGCTTGAAGTAAGCACCAACTAGCGGTAATTTTGGTATTTTGTTCGACGACCTGCTAAATACAATGGGATTAGTGTTTACTTAACGCGCGCAAACTTGATTTAAAGAAATTTAATGATTAGATCTGTTTTCCTTCTTATGCTAACAAAGCTTCTTCGCGATATTCTGAAGTTTCGATCACTTTATCCGGTAGTTATCCTCAGTCAGTCGCACAAATTTTAATACAGAAGGCAAAATAGCATAATACACAAGTAATTATTTCCTACGCCGATTCCAGTATTCCTGACAAATACACACACATTTAAATACACTCAAATATCGCTGTTCAGCTATATATTCCAATTTATCTTTCTATGTTTTGATCCATACATCTCAAGTTACTAGTTTAGAAGAAGTATCGAGTAACCACTGATAAAGGTTATTAACCAATCATATTTGGACGTGTCATTTGGTCACATAAATCATGTTAAGATTACGCTCACATATATCCAGCATCTCTCTACATCCATTTCAATTTACTAAGTTTATGCATGTAAATCCGTACCCGTTCATGGATAGCCTTCCGAAGTTTCACTATATCGTTGAGCTGATTTCTCTAACCAGCGAACGTTTTTATTGTATATCTAGACTCATATCAACTTACACACATGTTAATCAGTAGAAAAATAAATTCTGACTAGTGAGGTTGTTGATGTCTGTTTGCCACATGGTAACAAATTCTAGAGTAAGTTGAACTTGCTATTCGCGTATGAAATCGATAAACTGAAGCTAATGCGAAATCCGGCCTACGTCGAAATAACAAAGGCAATTGAAACGGTGGAGTATTAAAATTAAAACGGGAGAAAGGATAAGGAAATTAGTCCCGTAATTGTTCCATGCATTAATGAACAAGTAAGACAAAACTTGGGATAAATTATAAGGCATTGCTCAAAATGAAATACAGGTTAAATGAATCCCCAATAATGAAAAACAGAATTGCAATAATAATGTTGAATATATTCGCTGTTCTATCACAGTTATAATATTTTGTTTTAGATATTTAATTCATCGTATTATTTTTGTTTTCCTCTCCTGTTAATGGTTAATGCCTTGTTGAATATTGGGCCTTGTCTCTTTCAACTCATGACGCATTCAAGATATAATTACTTGATTTTATATCAATTTACACTTTTTAAATTAGTCAATCTATTGCTGCTACACATGGTCTGATATTGCTTGATAAACTTGGTAAATGATAGTGGATGTAAAGAGATGTTCGATATATGTTGACTTGTCTACATACGATACTTCTTTTAAAATAGTGTAAATAAAAGTGGAAGGATATATTGGTGTATATCTGAACAGGGATACGTGAATGTATATTTATGTCTGTTTAATTGATAAAGGAACAACAATTGGTTAATAGTTAACTGTGTTAAATTTGTGCGACTATTAAACGAGCTCTGAGGAGGACTACGGGATTGCGTGGTTTAAACTTCAGAGTAACGCAAAAAAGCCTCGTGAACAGTGAATGGAAACCAAATTTAACATTCATAAATTTTTGGCTTTCACATTATCTACCAAATAGAAAAATTAAAATGAGTCCTTCAAGCTGTATCAGTGATTTATCACTAGATTCCATGGAGTAGCCAACCATTTTTCCAATTTATTCGTAGGCGCATTAGTCATTGAAACAATTATTCTTAAACAAATATCATGTTTCTGCTTCTTCAGTGTAGCATACATTCTGTATGTTTGTGCTGCAATTGGCCTCATTTTTGTGTTCGGCATACGTTGTCTATCATAACACGGAGAATAACTCCTTGAAATCACCTCAGATTTTCCATTTCATTGCTGACCATAGATTATGTCATTCGCTTTAGGAACATACTCATTGCGATTCATGATGGCCAAACCAGACCCTTTATATCATGGAAGTACAACGCGATCACGTTCATTGTCAATTGTCGCAAAGCTGCCATTTGTGCTTTACTCGAAGAAGATTACGTTGACTGTGATCAATATTGGTATTGATGACAAATGTCAACAAGCTTCAATATGAGCCAGCGTTGGTCGTCATCATTATTAGTTTTTATATCAGCCAAGAGATTTAATAATGACAAGCGCAAGCCGCACGTTGTGACAAAGTCGAGTTTGTGTGCTTGAAATAAAAACCAATTCTATCGAATTCAACCAGGCGAACAACATTGCAAAACACCGTTAGTCACACGTACTGTCCTTTTCGACGTTCCGTGATTATCAACAGGGTATGTCGATCAAACCGCAATGCATATACATGTAAATCAAAATTAGATATGTGTTCAGAGTAGTCTCATACATATTGTACTTGACTGTAAATTTCGGCTGAACATTTTCTATGTAGTCAGGAGAATTATCTAACTTAGGCTGAATTCTAATTCTATTTGTTCCTTGAATCTATTTCGGAAACCATTGTCGGCAGCCTTCTTCAGTTTAATCATCATCACAAGCTTTACAAAACAAACAGACTGGTCTTTTACTTGATAGTTGCGTGTCACGCATGTGTTTCCATAAATGTTATGTTCATCCAACTAAGTAAACATAGTGGTTGAGTATGAATTTACCATTTACATGCGTTGGGCTATTTGTTTCATACTCACCATTTTTTGTTTGATAGAAGACCAATAAATTAGAAACACTCATCATAACCACATGCCACTGTAAATGAAATTTCACTCAAACCAACCCATGTTTTACTCAAGACTGTCTTGTTTAATAGCAGTTGTTTTTCTATCATGCTCATGCGTGAAATGCGCCTATTTAATGATATGACAGCTGATATTAGACAAGCCCTTCTTGAGTAAAACCTTTGTGGTTTGAGTGAAAATACACATGTGCAAATTTATCACTTACAGTGGAATATGGTTATGATAAGTGTTTCTGATTTACTGATCGGCCCCCACCCAAAAATGTGCGGGCGAACTCAGTTACGTCTTTTCACAGGGTGAGTATAAAGCAAACAGTCCAATGCATGTAAATGGTAAATTCATATTCAGCCACTCTAGTTTTACTTAGTTGGATAGACATAACAGATATGGATACACACACACACGTGACACGCAACTATCTAACGAAAGGCCAATCTGAAGTATAAAAGATATGGCCAGAGGAAATATCACGCTTGCTTCATTGGTTTGTTTTGATATACTTGCTGATGGGTGAACTGAAGAAGGAGGCCGACAACGACACCGGAATATGTTGAAGAAAAAAACTGGAGATCAGCGTTTGTTAGTCAAAACACAGATCAGATAATTTCTATTAATTCAACTACGCATTTTTTTCATTAGCATTTTGCTTATTTAACCACAATTATGAGTTATAAGATTAAACTATGTTTTATGTAACTTTTCACTGCTAATAACATTGGAGATTTCACTGTAGGCACAAATCTTTTCAAATAATTTCTCAAATATAAAAATTGTGATATTTTTTCTGGTTACAAACATCTATGAAGAAATAACTGGACTGGAAATGTAAATGACACTATTAATAATTGGGTATAAATGCTTTTTGCATTGCATTTGTCAATTTGTTCTTTATCACCTTATCGTTAAATTTGTTTATACAACTGCAGCAAGAAGTTCCAAAGCTGGCAGGATCGAAAGCTTCGTTTGTCAAAGGAGGATAAAAAAGATCTACGAAATGCCAAAAAATCTGGTGACTTACACGAGTGTATGCTTGATAGGTAATTCTGAACTGTACTTACTTACGTGTCATCCTTTTCAACATTTTAACTGATATATATATATATATATATATATATATATATATATATATATATATATATATATATATATATATGCATATATATATATATATATATATATAACTTGGACTGTTTTTCTATTCAAATATAACTTCTTTTTTGTTTATTATTATAATCGAAGTTGCGGTCTTGATATAAACACCTGACCCATTAATTACTTACATATGTCAGTATAAACTAAGAATTGTATAGTGTAGAAAAGGCAATTCATCCAGTAGACCGGTTTCGTCCTTATTGGGAACCCATCATGTACTGGCCAGAATTTGGGGCATATAACTCAGTAAAATCAGTTGACAGGATAGCGCAAAAGCGCTACTGTGTAATTTGAAGTGTGCATTTAAAATTCATATCTGGTAATAAATAATTTGTTTACATGAAGAAAAACTATCCTACAAGCGTTGTTATTAAATGTGATGAAATTCTGAGATGTACATAGTGTGACTTGTAATGTTCATGTTAAAAATGGCCAACTTGATCATCAGCGCATAGTTTGCATGCTTCATGTTTGACGAGTAGGACAACTTCTAATTTTAAAATATAGAAGATGAAGTTTTAGATTAGCTTTTGACTACTAAACGTCTCACAGCTAATTTGTAAAATTTTGGCGTTACAAATCGAATAACATTATATATATATATATATATATATATATATATATATATATAATTAAGAAAAAAACATTAATAACACAGGGAATAATGGCCATTTATTTCGTGAATACTAAACTTCGCTCTACAATCTTTCATTTATATACATTTCATTTTGAATATGGGGTGTCAACAAATATGACTCGATTTTCTATTTCTTGTTTTGGCTGATTGGTAAGTGTGTATGCGTTTGTGTCTGTGTTTGCATGTAAAGGTCCTTCTCACTGTATTGCAAAGTGATGTCTGAGATCTGGTCATTTTTGCGCAAATTTGTGTTCTTCACTTGGTAACAGCGCAAGTGTGGATTGCAGTGTTGAACGCTCATATTGTTTGGAAATTTCTGTGCATCTGGTTTTTCCTCTTCAATTTGTTGCCAATCCGATTGAATGTTTGTTGATTTTAGTCGAGGGCCTGTTCGGTCTTGCCTGGATACTAGTAAATTATTGTTGAATATTTTTTTATTCGTGGCCAGTCGATTAGAATATCATGTTGATTAAACTTTTGAAATTTAGGTCAGGTGCTTGTTGTTTTATATAAAGGGCTTCATAAATAAATAATAATTTTTCTGATTTTTCTTTATGTAGAATTGTGAAATTGGTCGAATTGACTGGGTGCCCCGTTTCCAATATATGATCGGAAATAGTTGATTTTCCTGACGTTGCCAAGCCTTTTTTAATCAATTTTTGTGGTAAATGTTGCTGGATTCTGTATATCGATCGCTTCTTCGCACATCCGATATATGTGCTACCGCACATACATGAGAAATCACTGCAATACAGTGAGAAGGACCTTTACATGCAAACAGGCACACACACTAATCAACCAAAACAAGAAATAGAAAACAGTCATATTTGTTTCCACTCACATATTAAAATGAAAACCCAGAATGTTTATAAATGAAGGATTGTAGAGCGAAGTTTAGTATTCTTGAAATAAATGGTCATTATCCACTTTGTTATTAATGTGTTTTCTCTTCCTAATTAGAAATATACTGTGTAATATTCGAAGGCAATGGATATTTTATATATATATATATATATATATATATATATATATATATATATATATATATATATATATGTATGTATATAGAGAGAGAGCGAGCATTATTTTAGCAAGAATAGGTCGGAACTTTTCCACTAGACATTACACTCACATATTCAAATGAAAACCCAGAATGTATATAAATGAAAGATTGTAGAGCGAAGTTTAGTATTCCTGAAATAAATGGCCATAATCCACTTTGTGTTTTTCCTTCCTGATTAGAAATACACTGTGTAATTTTGAAGGAAATTGACAATATATATATATATATATATATATATATATATATATATATATATATATATATATATATATATATAGAGAGAGAGAGAGAGAGAGAGAGGGAGGGAGGGAGGGAGAGAAAGAGAGCATTATTGTAGCAAGAATATTTCTGATCTGTTCCACTAGAAATCGGATGAGGATCCTGAAACCGAAAAGAAGCTCTAGCGCAGATTATTTCAGTGTAATTCTGCAATTCATGAAATAAGCGGCACGTGAATTGTGCGTGACCTTACCGGTCGCACGGCATAGCAAGACTGCATTCAGGATTTGTGTTTATATCTGGCTCCGAAACTGGATTTTAAGTATTGTTGTCACCAGCCACCCTGTCAATGTTTGCTTAATGATCAATAATTTATATTTTTTTGATAACGGCACGTGATACGAGGAATTCTATGCCCTCACTGTGGGCCTCCTCTTCATTATCATCATCATTAGACAATTGTTATTTGACTTTGGTGTGATTATGTAATTAAAACACTTCAATACTTTCGATTCTGTTTTTCTTATACTGCAAGGCTGGCAAGGGCCGCCTGAAAAGTGCGTCTTGTTTTGAAGCACAGATAGCCAGTTCATTTTAGCGATTGAATCGTACCTCCTTTGTTTGGCACACTTGTACATCCTGTTGATGAAAGATGCGCAGGTTCCTAATTCTCATACGCAGCTGGAAATTTCCTAAACTTGGCACGCTTCCGTTCATTTTGTACTGACATGCGCCATCTGAATGTTTCATTAAACTTTGAGATCCTAACAGCTACTTTACTTTAGCGAGAGAAACATTTTTTTCGCGGTTGGCGCGCTTACTGTTATTCTGTTGCTGATAGACACCATCTTCACTTTGCGTTCAGTTTTGAGGCCTAAATGACTAATTCCCTTTAGCAGGTGAATTATTGCTCCTGCGTTGGACATGTTTACGTTACTTCTGGACGAAACCCGTCTACTGGATAAGATGCCATTTTGTGCGGCTGGATGCCACAGTGGTTAGAGCACCAGATTCCGAAGCAGACGTGCCCAGGTTCGAGTCCTATCCGTGGTAAATTTTGGCCAGTACATAATGAGTTCCCAATAAGGATGAATTGCCTTTTGTACACTATACAATTCTTAGTTTATACTAACATATGTAAGTAATTAATGGGTCAGATGTTTATATCAAGATCGCAACTTTGATTGTAATTATTATCACCGCCCGCGCAACCATTGTTTGTTTAATTCGTGTATTTTGGTATCCTAGTATTTTAGAATACGAATTTTATACTTAGTAATTCGACTATGTAGCATTATTTGTTAAATACAGACGTATTGCTGTCGAAGTAAGTTTTTTTCCATCTTAGAGTCTGTGTCTTCTGATCTCCAGATTCCTTACATCACTGCATATTGCGCTTAGGATGTGATTCCGACTTGTATTCATGAGAAGCCAGTAAGATGAAAAATTGCATAAGTGTTATTGGAAATCATAAATATAAATAAATATTTTATAATCTTGGTGTATCCCAGCGAATTCAATCTTTTGCCTAATAAACTTTACCAGCATGAAGTATCTAAGATCCGTTGTACATTTTATTGGATGGTGTGGTTGTTTTATCTTCTTTTTTGATTATTAAGATTTTATTGATTTAAAAAATTAAATTCATCTATGAAATGTTGTAAAAATTTTTATTAGAACCAATAAACAATAATTGATTGCGCAGATGGTGGTAACAATTCTTTAAATAAAGTTTGCGAGCTTGAAGTAAACACCAATCCCATTGTAATTAACCAGTCGTCGAACAACATAATGGCAATAGTTTTGTTATGTTGTTCAACGAATGGTTAAATGCAATGGGATTGATGTTTACTTCAAGTTCGCAAACTTGATTGAAAGCATTATTAGAACCATAGTTTGAATGGTATAGGCCGCCGTTGAAAAATTATGCAAATATCAAACGCGTCGGGCATTTGCTTCGTTCTGATAGCGCAAACGTGCTCCGATACCAAGACTTTTTCTGAAATTGTAAATTACTTTTCATTTTATATAAAGCTATGGCATGCTAGTATGGTGATATACGAGCCTGGGCTCAACAACCCGAACACCATTCTAGAAAAAGTCAGTGCAGCGGAAAATTTACTTCGCATGTGTTGTCGCGAATTCTGCTTTTATACAAAGAATTAATCGTAAGCAGTAGTATTCCTCTATACTTTGCGTTGGATTCTAGCATGTTTGCCCGATCATTTATGTTTTGCAACGGCGAGATTTTCCGACGCAATTTTTATATTTTTAAGAAAGGCCTGGCTGTAATCCTCGAGTACGGACGATGTTAACTAAAATGCTGCTAGATTTAAATGAATATGCTGCTGATGAATTTTAATTGTATTTATAAATAATAATATTCAAGCCTTTTTAATTTAACTCAAACCTTCCTTATATATTTTTCTAAATTCTGTATAATTTGACTTTGTTTATTTTATTCTTTGTGCTTAGACGAGAAAAAATGAAGTCGGATCGGTATTGTAAGTGACTCATCATCAGTTCAAATTTAAATACTGATATGTATATACATATGTAAAATGGCAAAATTGATTGATTTGGAATGTTTAAAGATTTAAAAAAATATAATTTTCTTCACAATTCTATTTTCCTTATTATAAAAATAATTGGGATTGGATGTTGCATACTTCATGGTTTATGTGGGGAAATGTAGATCTGTAAATAATTCGCCTATTTAAGCATGACTTTATTATTAAGTCATGTTTATTGAACACTTGAAGTAAGTCCATCTGTTTTTTTCGAATCTCATCTTGACTGAGAGACAACTCGATCCTTGTATAGTTAATTTGATAAGAAATTTATGGATTCACTTGGTTTCTTAAATGTGCATTGATTATACAAAAGGGAGTAAACATTCAAATATTTTGTCAAAGTTGACGGTAAGGTGCCTCTGAAACATCCGTGGAAGCAATCGGTAAGAAATAAATTCCTCGTGTGACTATAACTCGTTGCTATAGAAATGCTTTCCATATCAACCAGTAGGCCCTAGCTTTACCGCATAGATCTTGCCGGTGCGACTTGGCAACACCTTTTCTGCATTATATGGGGAATTACTTCCTTGATAACACAGTTATCTTTTTCTGTTAAGTGTCTGGTGGTGGATTTGAAGCAATCGTACCAGACACGGAATAAATTTAGTATGCTGAGGAAATTGGCCCATGATACGGATAAAGAACATTCGTCCCTCATTGTTGGTAGGCCATTCAAGATAAGGAAAACTGAATCCAAAATATCCATTCTCATTAGGAATAAGCGACCTAGTTTTTACTTGCGTAATAACAAATAATACGAAATATAACAATTTCATATTGCGTCAGCTCTTGCACAACGTAAATTGAGTCACTGTCCACTTCGTCTTTCACGGTGAATAAGCAGAAACAGGCTACTGTAGGCCCTTCTATTTCTAATTCGTTATCTTTTACTTGACGTTATTCCCACACATTTGACATGTTTTTTAGATACGTTAATAGGCTTGTTAATAAAAGCACTAAGTGCACTTTCTTTATCTAAAGTATTAAAGACGGTAAATCCCTATATACAAAGCGTAGGCGTGCTATCATCGTTGATGCACCTAATGGGCGCAAGTTAAAACCAACTGTTGAGTATGTAGCTTTAGCACGTCCGCGTTATCAATTAGAAATTCATTTTCAATCCAAATGAAATTGAAATTTATGAATTCTGGCCAGTACGTAATGAGTTCCCAATAAGGACGAAACCCATCCACTGGATGAATTGCTTTTTCTACACTATACAATTCTTAGTTTATGTTGACAGATGAATGTACGTAATAAGTCACGTGTTTATATCGAATCGAAACCTTGATTTTAGTCATTTATCACTCTGATTTCACTTCGACGAGTGATACACGTGCGGTTAGTCTTATGTAATTGATTACTTATAAATCCAAAACAAACTGGAGAATGGCGAAGATAAAAATACCTGCGGTCTCGACGCCACGTCACAACATCTAGGACCTGTTGAATTTTTTCATGCAGTTTGTATCAGGAAATAAGTATTACTTATTCCAATTCATATTATAACCCTTATCCAGATTGCCAAAGCTAAGTGTCGAATCTGCTTTGCTAATCAAGCACGAAAAACATGTTAAGTTCGCCATGCACTTCGTATGGATTTACTGTAGTAACAGTTTTTCCTAAATAGTTGTAATTCTCAGTTTCGCTGAACTATAGCATACATTGGAATCCATCATGTCGGTACCAAGTACCGACTCGGCAACCATAGTGTTATTACCATGTACCTTTTCGGTACTATAATGTTGGTATCGGGTACTGACACAATAGCTATAGTGTTGGTATCCTTTACAGACACGGTATAAATTTATATAGAGTGAGTTATATATATATATATATATATATATATATGATATTAGCTACACTTCTGCAGGTTTACACATTTGTCTAAAAGATTGTACCGTCCTATTTTCCCACATTCCTCACCCAAATATATAGGGGGTAAAGGGCGTAATACCGGCTTCTGTTGATGAGTAGCCAGTAAGCACGAAACAAAGATAATACTTTCCATTCATGCTGTCGTTGTTTTATCCTTCTGGTCATAATTGAACTAATTTGTTAGCAGGTTCGCATCACCTAATACATACATGCCCTTACTGGGCATATGCGCAGTCTTTGCTACCAAGGCTGTACCTGGCTTATTCAATATATATTTAAGAATAGGTGCAACTTTTAATCTAAAGTTAATATGCTACTTAGAAAATAATAAATTAATTTTTATATGGAAGACATGCAAACCATATATGTGCATTATATGCATTTAATTAAAGTTTCTATATTTTATTCTGATAGCAACATATTTTACCTTCCGATTTCATAAGGATTGTATTATTGTTATCTTTAATTCTTCTAGGCTCGTTACGCATGATTTCGTGTCGAATAATATGGCTCGTAAGCTTGATTGAAATAATAGTTAGCATCACCCGCTCATTCAATGATTATATTATAGTAAAATGACAGTTATGTTTAAGAGATCTAGCAGTTAGTATAAATAAGGCTTTTCAAACTGAATTTCCCACTTTATGGGATGTACGTTCCGTTTGAAAAGGCCTCCGAAATATTTCGATTAAAATTGAAGACAGTGGTTGCAAACAACTTGTTGCGTACAGTTTTCAGTTATTTGATAACTCATGTTTCTTGGTTGGTTTTTGCATTAGGTGGAGCCTATATAGCATACATTTGGACCTAAAGTTTTAACTAACCACCCCAAACAGACATGTTTTGAAGGAGTTTATCCGAAGGCTTCAACATCGTTCATACTAACCATTGGAAATGCGGTGTTATACAATCTTTGTTTACTGGCGACGTTTCAACGCGTTATTTCCAGCACCATCATCAGGCCACTATACACAGCACAATACTCGCAATAGCAAATTTAAGAATTTGTCTCAGTAACAAAACTCAATGCATATGCCTCGAGCACATGAAAACTCTCACTCAACAACTAACTCTATATATTTATATCCGCATATATCTGCAATTAGCAGACCTATCATTACCTCAGTATAGTTGCAGCTATCTCAAATTCCCGATATACGCAACCGCATTAAATTAGCTAGACTAAATAGAGAGTCGATTGAAATTAAATCAGGGAAGGATATAATGAATGTAACATCGGTAGAAAAATAATTAGGCCCAATATTTAATGAAGCATTTTCTAGTGTCAGAAAACGGGAGGCAGTTGAACCTAAATGAAGTGCGAACCAAAGTAAGATACCCCGCTAATAGAAAACTGATTTTGAATGACCTAGACCGATATCAATTCTTATACAAGTATATAGGCGAAACCATGCGCCCGATAAAGTTTCGTAGAGGATAACACACAAATATGGACACATTCCAAGATCAGATCTGGCTAGGCATTTGAAGGAAACGGGTCATAAATTAGAATGAGATGGATGCAAACGCATCGCATTATGCAACTGCAACTGATGAACTAGACTAATTAGAAATTCCATTGAAATAAAATCAGGGAAGGATGTAATGAATGTAACACCAGTATAAAAATCATTAGGTCCAATGTTTAATGAAGTATTTTTTAGAGTCAGAAAACGGGAGTCAGACAAATCTGAATTAGGTGCGAACCGAAATAAGAAACCCCGCTTATAGACCGATATCAATTCTTATACAGGTATATAGGCGAAACCATGCGCCCGATAAAGTTTCGTAGATGGGAATACACAAATACAGACACATTCCAAGATCAGATGTGGCTAGGCATTTGAAGGAAACGGGTCATAAAATAGAATGAGATGGATGCAAACGCATCGCGTTATGCAACTGCAACAGATAAACTAGACTAATTAGAAAGTCCATTGAAATAAAATCAGGGAAGGATGTAATGAATGTAACACCAGTATAAAAATCATTAGGTCCAATGTTTAATGAAGTATTTTTTAGGGTCAGAAAACGGGAGTCAGATGAATCTGAATTAGGTGCGAACCTAAATAAGAAACCCCGCTTATAGAAAACTGATTGTGAATGACCTTTTCCGATATCAATTCCTATATCCTTATCCATCTGAAAAAATGATTCAGAAGATGATATGCGGATTTATCAATGGTTAGGAGATGGGACACACGATTACATACGCTTATAAATTCACTATATGGCTCGGAGGTTATATAATGTTGACATTTATTAATCTCGCGCAGTTGTTTATAATATATATATATATATATATATATATATATATATATATATATAATTCTTTTGATATGCGAGCTTTAATAAAATTCATTATACCCTTCTTTGTGCAAAAATAAAATGTAACTTTATCAGGTATAAGAAACGTTTCTTTAGCATAGTCTTCTCTAATATCTACTAAAGAAGATATCTTTATGTATAAATTGGAAAGCAAAACAACATAGAAATATGTTAACAAAAAACGGAAACCAATAAATTGCGTGCGTCACATCCAGTTCAAGCTCAATGCTTGTACGTGCTTCTTCTGCTTGCATAAATCCGGCTGCAATTTGTTTATCCATAAGGCTTCGTATGTGGCTAGCTCCCTTTTGTTTTTGCATTTAGTAATTACTTTGAATGCTACGTCTGGAGAACATACGTGCGATGTTTCGATTAAGTGTTGCGCAATAGCAGACGTGTATTCACCATTTGATTTAAAACAGGCGTTTAAGTTACAATGTTCTCTCATTCGAGTATTTAACCGTCTGGTCGATCGGCCTACGTAAGTTGATCGACAACTTGCGCATGTATATTGGTAAATAATATTTGATATCGACATTAACGGCTGTTTCTCTTTGATTGCTGGTAAAGGCAAGTGTGTTACCTAAATAACACTCGTAGTTTAGCTGCATTAAATGTGCGTGTTAATGCTGCTTCATCTTTCTTTTGTGCCATTCGGGAAACTGCATCCCCCTTAAATTGGATGTTTAAGTAGACTTTTCTTTTCTGGCCCGTAATACGTCTGTTTCTGTTTACTTCCCCTTTTAATAACTGACGAGAAAGGTGACTGTCTGCCTTTCCTAGATGTACTATTAAAGAAAGAAATTAATGGTAAATTAAACAGATCAATTTACCATAAACTAACATGGTCTACACAGTATTTGCATTACAGCAGTTTCGTGCCATTTCAATATAAATTATCAACAGTTCGTGGTTGCTCTTTTAAGAATTGACAGGCTGGATAGTCAAGATTCAAAAGAAAATGAATGTAATAAAGCAATTAACAATTTAATGTCTAATGGCTATCCCAGACAATTAATTGAATTAATTATTAAAAGGGGAATTACGCAGAAACAGACGTATTACGGGCCCGAAAAGAAAACTGTCTACTGAAACATGTCATTTAAGGGGGATGCAGTTTCCCGAATGGCACAAAAGAAAGTTGCAGCAGCATTAACAGGCACATTTAATGCAGCTAAACTACGAGTGCTTATGGCCCAGTTACCATCAAGGAAAGGCAACATCAGCAATTTAACTTCCTTTCGGTTGTTACTGTATCACATCATAAACGCATCAATATTCTATGATCCACGCAGCTGTTTAACTGTCTGTCACCATTAACGTTGCGCTTAAAGTGTATCTTCCACACAAATAAAATTCTGTGTTACTTAAGCGGCCAACTTGAGCATTCATGTCACCCTTAACCAAGACTATGTCTGAAATTCCTACTCTAATTAGTAAACAACTAAGGTTGGAGTTAAATGTGTCCTTATTGCAATAGGTAGGAGCAAATGCACATACAACGAAATAAGTCGAGCCAGGTGGAATTTGCCGCCTTATTTACAGTACCTCCATAGATTTTACAGAGCCAGTAATTATTTCTACGGGGGCCTGTAATACCAAATACAGTATTACCTGCATTGTGCATAGAGGAACTTATCTTGGATCAAAGTATATTCGGATTTTCGCCATACAGACAAGTTAGATTTTCCTTTAGAATATTTTCATAATTTTTTCAAAAGGACAGCTGTTCGAGTTTGCCTACATAAATTTGGGGTTTATTCTTATTTATTTTCACGGAAAATTTTAGTGCAAATCTACGACGGATAAGTGCATGGTCCGAGTCGACATAAGTGTTTCAAAAAGAACGACAATCCTGGATGCAACCACGCCATCTATAACTAATTGATACATGATCTATTTGAGTCCACCGTTGTCCGGGTGCTGGAGGACGTCATGTAGCACAACGTCTAACACTACGTCTGAAGTTTGTACTACTTAAATATAGTCTATGTTCAGCGCAGCTATCCAAAGCCGTTCACCATTATCGTTGCGAGTCGAGCTTAGAGTGTATCTTCCACCTAAATGAAATTCTGTGTTACTTGCGCTCCAACTTCAGCATTCATTTTACCCGTAACCTAGACTATGTTTGAACTTTCTGCTCTAATTAGTAAGAACTTAGGTTGAGTTAAATGCGTCCTTATTGCAATAGTGCCTCAACGAAACGAATATTATCGGTTTCTGGCAGTGATATTGTGACGGGTATTATTATTAGTCGAGCCAGGCGGAATTTGGCGCCATATTTCGAGTATCTCCATAGATTTTACAGAGCCAGTAATTATTTCTACGGGGGCCTGCAATACCAAATACAGAAGTACCTGCATTGTGCATAGTGGAACTTATCTTGGATCAAAGTATATTCGGATTTTCGCCATACAGACAAGTTAGATTATCCTTTAGAATATTTTCATAATTTTTTCAAAAGGACAGCTGTTCGAGTTTGCCTACATCAATTTGGGGTTTATTCTTAATTATTTTCCCGGAAAATTTTAGTGCAAATCTACAACGGATAAGTGCATGGTCCGAGTCGACATAAGTGTTCCAAAAAGAACGACAATCCTGGATGCAACCACGCCATCTATAACTAATTGCTACATGATCTATTTGAGTCCACCGTTGTCCGGGTGCTGGAGGACGCCATGTAGCACAACGTCTAACACTACGTCTGAAGTTTGTACTACTTAAATATAGTCTATGTTCAGCGCAGCTATCCAAAAGCTGTTCACCATTATCGTTGCGAGTCGAGCTTAGAGTGTATCTTCCACCTAAATGAAATTCTGTGTTACTTAAGCGCCCAACTTGGACATTCATGTCACCCAAAACCAGGACTATATCTGAATTTCCCCGTGTAATTAGTAAAGAACTAAGGTTGGAGTGAAATGCGTCCTTATTGCAATAGGTAGGAGAATATGCACATACAACGAAACGGCAATATTGAATAAGGTTTCTGGCACTGATATTGCGACGGGTATTATTATGTGTCGAGCCAGGCGGAATTTGGCACCTTATTTCGAGTATCTCCATAGGGTTTACAGATCCAGTGATTATTTCTACGAGGGCCTGCAATACCACAAACAGTAGTACCTGCATTGTGCATAGTGGAACTTATCTTGGATCAAAGTATATTCGGATTTTCGCCATACAGACAAGTTAGATTATCCTTTAGAATATTTTAATAATTTTGCCAGAAGGACAGCTGTTCGAGTTTGCCTACATTAATTTGGGATTTATTCTTAATTATTTTCCCGGAAAATTTTAGTGCTAATCTCCAACGGATAAATGCATGGTCCAAGTCGACAGAAGTGTTCCAAAAAGAACGACAATCCTGGATGCAACCACGCCATCTATAACTAATTGCTACATGATCTATTTGAGTCCACCGTTGTCCGGGTGCTGGAGGACGTCATGTAGCACAACGTCTAACACTACGTCTGAAGTTTGTACTACTTAAATATAGTCTATGTTCAGCGCAGCTATCCAAAAGCCGTTCACCATTATCGTTGCGAGTCGAGCTTAGAGTGTATCTTCCACCTAAATGAAATTCTGTGTTACTTAAGCGCCCAACTTGAGCATTCATGTCACCCATAACCAAGACTATGCCTGAACTTTCTACTCTGATTAGTAAAGAACTTAGGTTGGATTTAAATGCGTCCTTATTGCAATAGGTAGGAGCATATGCACATACAACGAAACGGAAATATTTATTAAGGTTTCTGGCATTGACATTAGCATATGTATTTGAGCGTGCTGAAGAAAGTTAGCTGTTAACTTGGATCCATTTAATTAAAAAAACTTCAGCTCGTGAGCTAAGGACAACATCGGTGCTCTATTTACCGTGGACACAGATGTTTGAACCCTAGACAAGGATGATGCAACCAGTTATGTAATGCTACGAAGGATTCTGCACACTGACTTCAGATATGCAACACACATCATTTTATAGTTTATCCAGCATACATTCAGGTGCTTCATGTTGTCCAGTTTATTTCATTATTCAAACATTATATGCGCCGACGTTAAAGCATATACTATGTTTAATAAATGGTTGTTTTTATGAACTATTTTCGATATTTGGCAATACGATGTTGTGTTCAAGGATATTATCAACACCTACCGTATTTATAGCATCTAAAAGAGCGGCATTGCTAGATTGAGAGTAGGAAATAGAGGGACAGGAGGTAGAATCGGAGATGGTCGTGTCTGTAGTAGTCTGATTTTGTTTATCACGTATGTTCGACTCAGCAGATAAGACGACCGATTTTATACTGTGTGACGGCCGATGGGGTATTTAATCATTATAATACGTAACGTTCATAGTTATACGTGGACTGTAAAAGGACACTAGGTCGCCAAATTTAGTGGGAATGGTTTGTATTCAGTTTTTTCCTTCTCCTAAATAGTCTGCCAAACAAGGCTGAAGAGCATTATGCGCCAAGATACCATCGGCACAAGATTCCTGTCTTTCCCGTTTGGCTCGCTTGCACTCATTCTGCCACTACCCATTTGACACTACGTGTTTCAGTGTAGTTAGACCAAACTTAAGCCTTCACATGGAACGGAATGATAACTGTATCACACTAGGCCCAGAAAGATTCATGCTACCATTCTAGGGTTGAATATCTAGTGCCCGCAGGTTTTCAGGCCGGAACTTTCTATGTCTAATGGCCATGAATTACCAAATAGGATCTGGAGCTATAAAAAAGAAGACTTAGAAAGCATCGACATGGACGACGAAACCTGAAAATGGTTTCTTATCTCTACTAATACCGAATCTCTTCGAAACGCGTTATCTTTGACAAACTATGAGAAGGTCGCAGCCTTATTTGCTGCCAGCCACGCGATGAAAGAATAAAAAATACTGGCTTAACGTTGCTAAAGACCGAGAAGCAATGTCGCAGCGTGAGAACCTAATTGATTTGTATGCTCAGATCCGACGTATTTCAAGTTGTCATTCTGCCCATACAAGACAAACGCCTTCAGTTTATGAAGAGAAGCTCGTTTAGCACTTCGAATAGCTCATAAATTCGCAACAGATGGCAAATGGCGTGGATACCGGTCAGAGTGACCCGGCAAAATTATTACAAATCAGGCGCCGAAACTGCCATTTTGATGAATGTAGGCTTTAAGTCTCCTGAGGCACTCCGAAGCCACCGATATCGATGGTCCTCTGCTGTGAATTTAAGTTTAGTGCCACTGAAGTTCATAAGGATTTTCAAAAGTTCATTGAGGCAATCTGGCGAGAGTAAGCTGTACAAGATATGTGGCTCACGTAACTAGACATACACACACAATAGTACTGCCAAATACCGTGATACCAGTGTTATATGTGCTGAATAAAACTGGTCACTTCTATTGATCCGAGAAGAATTTGTAAAAGACGAGAAAATCTAACTAGGCTAACATAGTGAGATATCGATCGCAAATTGAGTGTGTCACTCTCTTGAACTGCGCAACATTTTATGGTGGAATATGCCTTATTAGAGCATACTTGCAAAAATAGTTCGATTGCTCAAATTCTGTTATACAGATTAACTGGCCTTTATTCACACCAGTAAATATATGTCTAATTTTATTTATTTCGACTAAATTGATCGTCAAGGATGTGTCGTTACATTCGCCTTTGGCTAATTATACAGTCGAGGCGACCTTTGCTGAGGTCACACAACATAGTTAAAATCGGTGATTGTCTTTTCCGGCTTTTTGACATAGAATACGCTGGCGATGTATTTCTAATGAAATAAATGTAAGTCGAGCTCTGAATAGCAATTAACTTTGCTAAAATGTGTCCATGCGGTATGGTTTTAAGCTAAATGCTGTGAAAGCGGTTGTTAAGGTTAATTTTGACCCGGCGCCTGTCGTAAATTGTTTCGCTTATCTCGGATTTCTAGTAACAAAAGACTTGTCGGCGGCTGACGAGATTGCCAGACGTATTAGCCTCGCTGAAGCTCATTAGTGTAGTAGATGGGCGTAGCAATAGCCACCTTTGGGACCGAGAACGCACCAAGGCTCCTATCTAGAGCTGGCATGAATTCAATAGAAAGTCCTCACAGAAGCGCACGTATTATGATGAAGCATTCAGCACAATGATGGAAGCAGCCTTCGAGCCGCAGAAGTGAATATAAAATAATAAATATTTGTATTTTGTTTACTAAATGGATGCGCTTTATACGAGCAAAATCCTATAAATAATTGATTAAAAATAAAGCATTTGTGTTGAGTTAAATAAAATGGCTTCTGACGGATTGGAAAACTTAGTAAGAGTATTAACTGCACAAATGAACACCTTGACTGCGGAGATAGGGATAATTAAGTCTCGGCTGGATGACACACTAATAATAAATTCTGAGGGAATCCGCATAAACGACCCAACCAATATAGGTGAAGTCAACAATGGCAACACCCAAGAGGAAGCAGACAGAAATATTCCGGTGTTTTCATCCGAATCGACGAGTTTTTTCCAGTCGTCATCAGAATTTAAGCCATTGCTTGCACCCTTGGATGTGGAAAGGCCACAGTTGTGGTTCGAAAAATTTGAAGCCTCAGTTCGAGCGCAAGAATTTTCATTAGAAGCACCTATTGTGCGCTTGGCTGGCCAGGAATTAGTTGGCCGGACAGTTACAGTCAAATTAGAATTGCCTGTCGACCTGACGTATGAAGAATATAAAAGACGAGTGATGGATCACTTCCGAGCCAGGCCTCAGGAGGTGTTTTCAGAATTGTACAGAATGAAACCATTACTGGGTGAGATGCCCCTTGATACCATGGCACGCATCAAGCGGTGGTTGTCCAAGCTAACTGAGTCTTTGCTCAGGTTGCAACCGCATGAGACCATCATGTTTATGCTGCTGGATCCTACCAGATATGGCGCAATATCGAGCGCCCAGGGAGGCCTGAAAGAAAGAACTCAGGCTCTTTAAAGTTTGGCCATGATTACCAACAAATTGGCAATTGCGACTCCACGCATGAATCCGCTTCAACATCCAGCAGGAGCGACATACCTTACTGTAAGTCTTCGCGGCATATTCGGCAGGTCCGAGACAGACAGCGACAGTCAGTGGCCTGGAAGCAAGGTAAATATATAACGACTCCAGTTTCTACGAATACATCGGTTAATAGGCAGCAAAATCAGTTTAGTTTTCCTAGAAAACGACCAGTTTAATTTGGAAATAGGGTCCACCATCTCACCATTATGTATAGTCGAGTTCATGCTCAAAATATAATTCCTTTGAAGGCTGAGATTTGTAGATTGAGAGTAGACCAACAGAGCAATCTTATGTGTTCAGAATCAGATGACCTTTGAAAAAAGAAGCATGGGAAACGTTGCCTCGTGTATAGACTTTTATTAAAGTAAATTTTAAAACATCAACGGACAGCCAGTAATAACGCAATTGGATACTGGAGCTGATGTGTCGGTATTGCCAATGACTTGGCCGTTAAACAAAGTAATATCGAAGAGAGAAAATTTGTGTTAGTTATGAGGCACCTTGATTGTGGCTGTGTCCATATGAGACATGAAATTATTAATAAATGACAAAATCTACCATGTCTTTTGTTATGGCAAATACTGAAATGCCCTTAGAGGACCTTGATTTCATTAGAAAATTGGTTAAGACGACAGATTGTCAAAACAAAGGTATACGCCTCTCGAGGCTGGAAAGCACAAATACCATAAAGTCGATATGCAGGAGAAGACCGTTTATCTGGCCGGGTATTGGAAAGAGTTTTAAAGCCAAAAAACATTATATTCCAACTTCATGGTTGCAGCAAATGTCAAGGGCCGACTTTCGACTATGCTTAAGATTAAATGAAGGTTACGAACCACCAAAAGTATATGATATTCCTCCATAAAAAATTAGAACCAACGATACGAGTAACACAAGAGATGATGTAGGCCGGCGTTCTGGAACCATCATTTATTTTTTGAGTTCCCATGGTTTACGTTACGAAAAAGGTTGGGTCCATTCGAACGGCGGCTGATTTTCGGCAATTAAACCTGAGGACTAAACTTGACTCTTATCCCATGCCGGCTCTTCGTGATCTGTTCCTACAGCTATCGGGAGGCAAATGGTTTTCCGTGTTCGACTTTAAACAAGGATTTTGGCAAATTGGCGTTCGAAACGAAGACCGATAGAAGCTAGAAGTACAAGTATTCCAAGGCCATTTCCAGTTCACTCGGTCTCAAGATTCCACCGAAAGTGTTCCAAAGCATTTAAAAACTGTTTCTTGCGGAGAACTAACTTATATGCAAGTATGTATTAGGTGTTGCTAACCTAGTAACAAATTAGTTCAGTTTCGACCAGAAGGATATACCAAAGGCAGCATGAACGGTAAGTATAATCTCATGCACATTCGTTTCGTGCTTACCGGCGACCCATCAGTAGGACACGGTATAACGCCCTTTAAGCACTATATATTTGGGTGAAGAATGGGGGATAATAGGACGGTACAATCTCCTAGACGAATGTGTAAACCTGTAATAGTGAAGCTAACATAATCTAAAGTCAACGACAATGCGACTTCAATGCTAACTCACACTATATATTATATATACCGAGTATGTAAAGGATACTAACACTATGGCTATTGTGTTAGTAACCGATACCAACGTAATTGTACCGAAAAGGTATATGGTACCGTCACATTAACCCACATTCTTCAACCAAGTATATAATGGATAAAGGGCGTAATACCGGCTCCTACTGATGAGTCGCCAGTAAGCACGAAACGAATGTGCATGAGATTATACTTTCCGTTCATGCTGCCTTTGGTTTATCCTTCTGGTCACAACTGAACTAATTTGTTACTAGGTTCGCAAGACCTAATACATACTTGCATATATATTAGCTCTCCGCAACAAACAGTATTTAACTGTTATATATTGAATTGAATGATGTCCTGCTTACCGCGAAATGTGATAACTGATATCGATCAAGGCCAGAGTGCATGGATTTACTGGAGTAACAAGTGTTCAGAAATTGTTGTAATTCTCAATTTCGGTGAACTATAGCATAAATTGATATCCATGAGGTTGGTACCATGTACGGACTCGGAAACCTGTGTTAGTACCATGTACCTTTTCGGTACAATAATGTTAGTATCGTTTACTAACATAATAGCCATAGTGTTAGTATCCTTTACAGACTCGGTGTATATATTACTTTGGTTTATCGTTCTGGTCACAACTGAACTAATTTGTTACTAGGTTCCAACACCTAATACATACTTGTTCCAAAGCATGACGGACTCTTTCGTGTTCGACTTTCCCCGTAAAACAGCTTGCGTGTATGATGTTGTTATATGGGCCAGCACTGAAAATCAATTTCATATTCAGCTGCTGAAGATGTCCACTGCCGTTGAATGGCGATTACATCTTAATCCACAAAAAGTTCAGATATGTCGGCAAGTGCGGTTTCTGGATAACTCAGTCTCAGAGCAGGGATGTACTCTATTCTATTCGAGTGTATAGCCTTTCAATGACTATCAGGTGCCTACTACTATAAAACAATAGCGCCGGTATATTGGTATGGTGAATTTCTATAGACAGTACCTCGCAGGCATGGCTGTTACGCAACAAACCTCGTCCAAGTTAACTTGTGCTAAGATTCTGTTTCGTTGGACAGAGGAGGCTCAAGAAGCGTTTATCCGGTGCAAACATAAATTAATAGATGTAACTATTTTGGACTTTCTCGGTATTTAGTATGTCAATTTTTCCAGACGCATGTGATATTGACAATGCAGCAGTGCTACAAATAGACGGATGTCCAACGCAATATATCAGTCCCACACTCACTAAAGCGGGGAAAAAACAATACAGTCACAGAAAAGTAATTACTGGCCTTACATTGGGCACTTAGAAAGTTTAGGTATTTTGTTATCGGTAGACATATAGACATATTTACCGACCAAAAAACAATAGTGCAGTTAAGATCACTGAGTATTGAGAAGAAACGAGTACAGTAAGCCAATGAAGAGCTCACCTCATCATAGAATCGGTATCGCGAATGCGGCAGCACATGCGCTCAGCAGAATTTCCGCTGTGCGAGTTTCGCCACCTATCAAATTATCTGAAGAACAGGGAAATTATGCCACACGACAGAAAATAGGAAATCAGTTAAAATGGTACAGTGGCGTCCTCAACATATAAAGCGTTTAGCCTGCACTATACAAACAAAACTGATGGCCTTCTGGCATAAATCGTTGGGTCATCTCGGCGCCGGACGACTCATTGAGACATTGGAATCGCAATTTTATTGGCCTGGCATGTCCAAAGAAATTCGTAGCTATTATCAACAGTGCACAACATGCCAGCGTTGTAAGCCACAAAAAAGGGAAAAGGTCAACCCGATTGCTTTCAATGCCACTGCAATGAATCAGTCTCTGAAAATTAACCTGGAAGGTCCACTGCCGTTAGCTCGATTCGGGGTAGCATGGGTTTTCCATGGTCGATAAATATACTCGATGGATCGAGTTTATACCAATGAGAAAATCCCAACAGAGCAGATTATAAAGTGCTTTGAATAGCGATGGTTCGATTTGGTGCAACTCTATTTAATGTTACCCACCATGGTGTACAGTTTTAGTCAAGAGAATTTGATCAACAGTGCAAGGACCTTGACATAAAACATTCCAGCGCAGCCACTCACTACCCGCAGATCAACACGACAGCTGAGCGAGCACATCAAATGATGAAAGAGATATTGCGATGTTGGTGCCACGATGGTCCGAGATCCTGAAGAGACAAATTACATTTGGTCGAGCGGACCGTGCGAATTACAATATGAACATCTACAGGATTCGATCCAACAACCATAGTCTATGGAGGGAATATTAGACTGCCAGGTAAACCCGTCATTCCAGGATCCCATGAGTGCTGCACTATAGCGAATATTCAGGAGGGCATAAAAATATAGTCATTTAATAATCAAATAGTCTTTTGAGCGTTGATCACATATTAAAATGATAACCCACCGTTCTAGAAAATAATCTAATGTACGAAAATGTGCATTATTCATAGTCTAACATTATACACATCAATAAACTGAAAATACTTTTCTATACATACAAGATTAAAATGACTCTAAACACTAGTCGTAGTACAAACAAGTTTGGTAAACAGAAAATATTGTTTTTACCTATAAGAATAAAAAGCCTGATAAACTGAAATTAGTGTACTGTACAAATAAAAATAAAATTACTATTAAAATAGCCATGTTACATCTACACAAGCGCACACACACAAATATATATATATATGGTTACAATCATCCACCTTGTTTGCTTTGGTAGCCAGGCGAATGGGATACGTGTGTTGCCTTCTTAGATAATCCAACAATCGCCTTAGACGACGTTCTTCAACTCGGCTGGCTGATGATGGCTTATCAAATAGCGCCCTGGTGTTCATTTAGCAATGTCCTCAAGCAAAACGGGCAAATGTATCAATTAAAAAAAGTTTTATGCCCTAGCATCTACGGTCGGTGATCTGCGGTGTCTGTGGCATATAAGATGACTGAAAGTTTACTGCAGAATCGGGACTGGCCAGTGTTACAGGGATCTCAGATAGAAAAATTCGTTGACGACAGGTAGTATGGTGTCGTTAAACTTGATCTTATGCGTAGGATTATTTTTGGTCTTAACGACCTTTTCCGACACATAATGAATCAAAATATATAGGATGGACACTTTCTGCGCACACATAATGATTCTCTTAATCTATTCTTTACTTTTCGCCCATACAAAATCATCGCAGGTGCGCTTGAATTGACTAAGCAGACCACCACCAACTATCATCACTCTCGAAAGTTGTACAGATACCTCAGGAATGACTGCTTCATCAACATAATTAACTAGAATAGGGTTGTTTACAAATTCGAGTACAATGCCTGAATCTGTCGCGAAAGGTTAAACAACCTTTACCTATGCCATATAGGACGACTGGTCTGAGACTGTCATAAAGATTAGCTTTACTCAAGATCTTCCGCCCTACTAGCTGATATTAGCTGATATATTTTGAAAAGGGACGAATGTGGGCCGCTAACACGTCGGGTCTGCGCATGCAATCCACTCAATCTACTACATTGTGATATTGCTTTACCTTTGTTAATACTATTCTGATGCGTGATTAACAGCAATCTATTGACGAAAATTGTCGGACGGTGTGCGATCTACTCTTAGTTGCGCAACAGATGATGCGAGTATTGCTTGTAGTATTGACTGTAGTCACGAGTTTCGAGCAGGAAAAAAGGCATCCCTAAAACCCTGGTGATATTTGAAATTTGTTTTTTCTTCACTGAAATTCCCGTTGAGTATGGGCGACCCATTAGAGCGAAACTCATTTGGAGTTTGGTGGTCATATTTATTGATTGAAGTGAGGAGCGTCTACGATACACTCTTGCATCCTAGACAGTTTACTACCGTCATCTGCATACCAGAATATTGATGGTCTGAGTACGAAGGCAGGTCGTTTTCTCATCGGCAAGCTTCATGACGTTATGTTCTTTAGCAAGAAGCCACCTGATCGGCCACAAATTAGTATTTCCGAAAGCCACAAAAATCCAGAGGCCAAATTTGATAAGATTCTAGCGAAATTATTCTTTTATTTAGCCAAATGTTGAGAGTTGGCGTGTAAACATTTATAGATCCAAGAGCCGATTTGCCTATGCCAGAACTAACATTAAAACACGCGTATTCATTTCTCCAGTTAGGTAAGGCCTCTACCGCAACACTCAATACAATAAAAGCAACTCTATATTTGGCTGGATCAATCATCATTTGGGACACATGTAGATTCCCCCTTCCTTTGAGCTAGGCGCAGGTGCGAAATATAGCGTTGAGTTTTACGAAATTTTCGAATCGTAGGGCAAGTCATGTGGATACCGCTGTTCCGTAGTTTGCCAATCATAAAATACTGGCTACATTGAGAAGTACGTTTACACACATGTCGGTCTAATATATAAAATATATTTTGGATTAAGACGCACACGCTAAAGACAAAATCACCTGGATGTCTACTGTCCCTATTTGAATGTATTCTGCTGCAGTACAAAGAAATGTGTATTTTCCCGTACGATACTTTGTTGCTTGTAAAACCTAAATAATACATACGAGTTCATTTGTATTGCTTAAAACTAGTTTATAACTGTTTGAATGGTTGTCACAGCCTTTGATTGGTTTTAGACGTGAACTTCTATCACCATTGAAACACCTGTCATAACCAGAAGGATAAACCAAAGACAGCATGAACGGAAATTATAATCTCATGCAAATTCGTTTCGTGCTTACTGGCGACTCATCAGTAAGAGCCGGTATTACGCCCTTTAACCACTATATATTTGGGTGAAGAATGCTGCAATAATGAGGCTAACATCATATAAAGTCTTCGACAATGCGACTTCAATGCTAACTCACACTATATTATATATATACCGAGTCTGTAAAGGATACTAACACTATGGCTATTGTGTAACCGATACCAACATTATTGTACCGAAAAGGTACATGGTACTAACATGATGGATATCAATATATGCTATAGTTCACCGAAATTGAGAATTACATCTATTTCTGAACATCTGTTACTCCAGTAAATCCATACACTCTGACCTTGATCGATATCAGTTATCACATTTCGCGGTAGGCATGACATCATTCAATTCAATATATAACAGTTAAATACTGTTTGTTGCGGAGATCTAATATATATGCAAGTATTTATTAGTTGTTGCGAACCGAATAGCAAATTATACTGATACCATAAACCTACTCGGAAAACAGTGTAAGTACCATGTACCTTTTCGGTACAGTAATGTTGGTATCGGTTACTAACACAATAGCCATAGTGTTAGTATCCTTTACAGACTCGGTATATATATTATATAGTGTGAGTTAGCGTTGAAGTCGCATTGTCGAAGACCTTATATGATGTTAGCTTCACTATTACAGGTTTACACATTCGTCAAGGAGATTTTACCGTCCTATTATCCCACGTTCTTCACCAAAATACATAGTGGTTAAAGGGAGTAATACCGGCTCCTAATAATGAGTCGCCAGTAAGCCCGAAACGAATGTGAATGAGATTATACTTTCCGTTCATGCTGTCTTTGGTTTATCTTTCTAATCAATACCTAATACATACTTACTCACATGTCGTTCTAGTAAATAAAATATATCTTGGATTAAGACGCACACGCTAAAGACAAAGTCACCTGGATGTCTACTGTCCGTAGTCTAATGTTCTCTGATGCAGTACAAAGAAAGGTGTATTTTCCCTTACGATACTTTTTTGCTCGTAAAACCTAAATAATGCATAAGACGCCAAATAAAATCAATTTGATAGATCATGGTTTCATTTTATTCAGCTATTTCTCTTTAGTTGTCAGAAATTTTAGGGGTATTCGAACACCGCTTTTCAAACTACAGTTCGTCAATTAGTTATACAATTCCAAAATAAACTACCACTTTGTATGATTGGTTTCCGGTTACTGTCGATAAATTTTTGTTGTCATTACGGTTTGTTTCGAGCTCGTAAGTTTGCTGCCATACTTCCATGATACACAATGGAGGTGGAAACATGTGATAACGTATAAATCAACGCAAATTTTTGTAGTGTGACTGATTAGAATGTGGTATTTATGTCCGCTGCGTGTGGAAAATCTGTTGATTTCACCACCAGAACAATAAATTATTATTTTAGTGGAATCGATCGTTCGAGAAAATTACCAGTGTGCATTCTGTCTCCTAGAGGTCTGGACTGTTATGCTGCTAAAGACGATATTTGGGAATTTTTGTATTGTAAATATTGTCATGCTTAAGAATAATATAATTCACTTTTGCAGCTTACCGATGTATAGTTTACCTTTAAACATAACAGATAAAATAAGCAATATTTATATTTAATCCATTGATTTTAAAAGAGGTTGAATACGCTTAATAGATAAGATCACATTTATTCATAAAAACCAGCTCAAATAGTGAAGTGCTGTGGTTTAATAAATATGCAAAGCGCTAAAGCTCAATACGAATCGATAAGTTTAAAAATGAACACATATTTAAATTAAATTTGACCACATTAACTGGTTTTCGATAGGGTTTTCATATGAATTTTCTAGTCTTTTCACAATGTAGCGTCAATTTTTCGCGAGATATCTTCATCTTTTGACTGCATTTTACTTGAAATATATTTCCGAGCAACTATAGGCTACACCATTAGATTCTAAATCATTTAAAATGCTAAAATTCTACATAAAAAAGAATAACATGTAAAAAATTTGAACAAAAATTACATTTACTGGCAAGTTGGTATTTAGAAAATTAAAAATATACACAATTCCATATGCCTTTTATCGGAAAAATATCAATAACTATTAAAATATCTTAGTCAAAGTTTGTTGAATTTAAGCTTGACCGGACCATGGTTATCGAATTTTAATCGCTTATTAGTTTTTCGTCGGTGAGAATGCTGTTCAGATGAACTTTAATTGTGTGTGTACTTTTGTTAGTTAGCCGTCCTTGATGTTACACACAAAAGAAAACTAGACACAGTAACTTATTTGATTGAAGTTGATATTTTTGTCGTTATATTATTTTTTCATATGTAAAATCGTCTTCATTATAATGAGAGTTTTAATTTCAGTCATTTTATCGTTTATATTGAATTAATTATGGTAAATCTCTCAGGTTCGTGGGTTCGTGGCCCTATCGGTATCGGTTGCTCGTCTGCTGATATTGACATTTTATCGGCACCAAATTCTGTTTCTTACTAAATATACAATTGAACAGCAATCGAGGCTTGCAGGCACTGATGCGAATCTCCTCAATAGAAAAAAATATTATAAAAAATTTAATGGTATAATATATATTTTGGAATTATACACGTGTAATTTGTCGATCAACTTAGGAAGAAAAATCGGAAATTTGTTTACTCACTTAACGGTATAACTTTATTCCAGTATAGCCAATTATTTCTGAAAATGTAGCGTTCAATAAAAATGCATTTTTTTAAATCAAAATAAATAATATTTGTTGAAAGTTCAGCTTATAAGCACGTAAAATGTATTCCTTTGTGGTGTATTAAAAAGTGACTGTCGTCTTAGTTCTCGCTTAATCTTTGAATCTAATTTACTTGAGAATTAAAATGTGAATCCGTTTTTGTTGCGCTATTGGCTATTATTAACTATTATAAACTTTGATTGAAGAAGACGGTTTGCGTACGATGTCGCTATTTTCACCTGGAAAGCAATTCTCGTGGTTTCCTAATTGTAACTATTCTAAAAATGGTTTAATATGATTAAGAGCAGCGATCATAAAGGCGATGAATGGGAATCTTTAAATTAAAGTTCTACTAATATAGTTTAAATATAACCAAATTATAAGAACATAAATTTAATCGTCAGGTTTAAATGTAGTAATAATTTGAATTTCTTGGTACAGTAATACGTAAGGCTGATAGTAACCCAAATTAACAAAAATATTGCATTTGTATGCAAACTCATGGATGTCATTGTGCATTAGGTGTTGCCCACCTAGTAACAAATAAGTTTAAATGGGGAAAAAGATTAACCAGTCAGCATAAACAAATGTATAATTTTACTTAAACAGGCGTTCGTGCTTATTGGGGATTCATCAGTAGGAGCCGGTCCTATGTCCGATACCCACCATATACTTGGCTAAGTAATGTGAAATAGTTGTAATTTCCTATAAGAATGCGTATAAGTTACAGTCTCAGCATATACTGTATATAGTGAGTTGGCTTTGAATGCGCATTAACGTAGAATTCATATGAAGTTAACTTCACTACTTTTTTAAATACAGTCGTATAGAAGTTTGTATTTTCTACTTGTCTCTCGTTTATTGACCAAATATATGGTAGGCATAGGGCATAGAGCCGGCTCCAACTAATGAGCTAGTACAAAACGTAATTGTGGCAAGAGATTATGCGTTTTTTCGTGCTGACTTTGGTAAATCGTTCCGGCTTTATTCAAACTGATTTGTAACTAGGTAGGCAACATAAAATTGTATATCGGTTAGCTCTGCGCAACAAAGGATACGTAACATGAATGTAATTTTCTTTAATATATAGACGCCTATTTGCTCACTTTACGTCCATTAAAATTGAAAGGAAATATGTTGGGCTTATGCGAATAGAACAGATATATAGTTGCTAAAGATATACGCGAAACAAAGTTTCCATTTCTAGACACCGCTATTGTCTATTGCATGTGTCAAATTTTGCTACTTTTCTTTAGTAAATTAAATGTAAAGTTAGACTGAAAGTATTTCCTGACTATTTATTGTTAATTTAATCATTGTCTGAAAATTAATGATTTCAAACTTCGAAACTGATTAGTTTCATTAAAAATGCCTAATTATTTTATTTGAAAATATAGTGTGTTCAATCTATTGTTTCTAGCGAAAGATTCACTGATTTTGTCGTTTTTTCTAAGCCGATATTTGGTTTGACTAATCGTGCATTAGCGCGTTTCCAAACTGAAAATTTCCGAAAAGTTTCTATCTGAGAACCTCATTCGTTTCACTTTTCTCGGAATGCGAGATTAAATAGGCATCGCGGATATCTAAATTATCCACAACCTGCAGACTTTATCCAGTCCACGCATATTTCTCGTCGTATTGTTTATTTTGATTATTGCTGCGGAATTCTCGTTTCGCAAGCAATTCTTTAATTTTAACCGGTAACATTTCGAATAAATTGGTTTCACACCGTGAAAACTTGTACGAGAAACAGAAACTCGAAAAAACCTACATCTTATAGGTGTTGGCTGCTCAGAATTTGAACCCTCTGTACGTTAAATTAAAATCCAGCTAAACTTATTTTCCACACCATGCAATATTTTATTGAAAAGAATGTTGTAAAATCTAGATAATTTATGTACGTGAGTTTTCAAGCATCAAATAACACCATTCCCATTGTATATATACATACATTTGTCAGCATAAACTAAGCGATGTGTAATGTAAATAAAGCAATTCATCAAGTAGACAGAATTCGTCCGTATTTGATAATTCTTCAAGCACTATCCAGAATTTTCCGCGGACAGTGCTCGAACCTAGGTACGTTGTTTCGGAATCTCGTGCTCTAACCACTGAGGCACCCTGCACAACCCTACACCCAATTTTCCGTTTTATACTAATTAATATTTCTTGTTTAGAGTTTACATTAAGTGAAGCCTATATAATATCCTTTTACACCTGAAGTTTCAACTATCCATCCCCAATCTGTCATTATAGAACAGACACCACGATACATGAGGATGTGATGTTAACATTAAAATTTATGTAAATTAAAGATCATTGGTAGCGCTGGCGGCGAAAAAAATTACCTTAATCAAAGTTGCGATCTTGATATAAACACCTGAACCATTATTTACATACAGTTGTCAATCTAAATTAAGTATTGTATAGTGTAGAAAAAACAACTCGTCCAGAAGAACGATTTTGTCCTCATTGGGAACTCATCACGTAATGTCAGGAATATGCCGCGGACAGGGCTCGAACTTGAGCAAGTCTGCTTCGGAATCTGGTGCTCTAATCACTGAGCCACCCTGCCGCTCACTACATACAGTTATATACTAACTAATGATTTTTTTCAGTTAGCCTTCCCTTCCAGATACAGACAACGAAGCAGACGTGCCCAGGCTGGAGCACTGTCGGCATCGTATTCTGGACAGTACTTGAAGTGCTCTCAATAACAAAGAAACCGGCCTACTGTGGTGAATTGCTCCTATTGCATTACCACACAGTACTTAGTATATGCTGACAAATGTATATGCATATATACACTCGGTGCATATATCAAGATCGCAACCTATGATGTATATCATATGATCAGTGCAACCGGTCCTATATATACATTTCGAGCATATACTAAACTTCGCTTTACAATCTTTCATTTATATACATTCTGGGTTTTCATTTGATTATGTGGGTGGCAACAAATCTGACTCGGTTTTACTTCTATTTCTTGTTTGGGCTGATTAGTAAGTGTGTATGCGTTTGTGTCTGTGTGTGTGCCTGTTTGCATGTAAAGGTCTTTCTCGCTGTATTGCAAAGTGATGTCTGAGATCTGGTCATTCTTGTATTGAAGCTTGAGAGTTAACCAACTGTTCGCATTGTTGGCTGTTACGTGTACGAATGTTATTTTTCCGAGTGTAGTCTTTCGTTTCCCCTTGTTCCGTATTTTTGTTTTCTCCACTTGGTAACAGCGCAGGTGCGGATTGCAGTGTTGAATGCTCATATTGTTTCGAAATTTCTGTCATCGTATGTGTAGTGTCTTTATCCCCTTCAATTTGTTGCCAATCCTTGATCGATATCAGTTATCACATTTCGCGTTAAGCATGACATCATTCAATACAATATATAACAGTTAAATACTATTTGTTGCGGAGAACTAATATATATGCAAGTATATATGTTAGTTTCACTATTGCAGGTTTACACATTCGTCTAGGAGATCGTACCGTCCTATTATCCCACATTCTTCACCCAAATATACAGTGGTTAAAGGGCGTAATACCGGCTCCTACTGATGAGTCACCAGTAAGCACAAAACGAATGTGCATGCGATTATACTTTCCATTCATGCTGCCTTTGGTTTATCCTGACTCGGAAATCATAGTGTTAGTATTATGTACCTTTTCGGTACAATAATGTTGGTATCGGTTACTAACAAAATAGCCATAGTGTTAGTAACCTTTACAGACTCAGTGTATATATATATATATATATATATATATATATATATATATATATATATATATATATATATATGTGTATATATATATATATATATATATATGTATATATATATATATATATATATATATATATATATATATATTATAGTGTGAGTTAGCGTTGAAGTCACATTGTCGTAGACTTTATATGATGTTAGCTTCACTATTGCAGGTTAACACATTCGTCTAGGAGATTGTACGGTCCTATTATTCCACATTCTTGGACCAAATATATAGTGGTTAAAGGGCGTAATACCGGCTCCTGCTGATGAGTCGCCAGTAAGCACGAAACGAATGTGCATGCGATTATACTTTCCGTTCATGCTGTCTTTAGTTTATCCTTCTAGTCACAATTGAACTAATTTGTTACTAGGTACGCAACACCTAATAAAGAATAGTCCAGTTTGTGTTCGAGCTTGCTGGATGCTAGTATCTTGTTGCTGGTTTGTGTGAATCGTGGCCAGTCGATTAGAATATAATATTGATGATACTTTTGAATATTTAGGCGAGGTGTTTTTATTGTTGTATAAAGGGTTTCATAAATATAAAATAAATTTTCTGATTTTGCTTTATGTAAAATTGAGAAATTGGTCAAATTGATTGGGTGCCCCGTTTCCAATATGACTTTCCTGACGGTGCCAAGTCATTTTTAATCAATTTCTGCGATAAATGTTGCTGGATTTTGTTAAACAATTGCTTCTTCATACGTAAAATATATGTGCTACCGCATATATATAAGAAACTGTAGACTATGAATCATGTGCAAAGAAATGGCAATTGATCTTTGGCATCCAACCTCATTATTCTCTGTGTACTTAATGTTATATTTACTCGCAAATTATTGAGTGTGTATAAATGATGATTTCTCGAAATGTTTATATGATTGATAATAGAAAATTTTCTATATATTTATTTGCCTTTTTCCAATACCGATGACAAGAGTATCAAAATATATATATATATACATATATATATATATATATATATATATATATATATATATATATATATGTATAAACTATTTTTTAATATCTCGCATACGCATCTCCATCATCACTATCATAACATTATATATATATATAGTATATATATTGTATATATTTATATAAATTACCTCATTCATTTTATTAGATATGGCATACGCATCTCAATCATCACTATAACTATATATATATATATATATATATATATATATATATATATATATATATATATATATATGCCCGTAGTCACAGACATTCAGGCTTGACGACCGGCGGGCTCAAGCTGGTCAATCCGTGATTGGTAGCATGAACCTTGCCGGGCCATAAGGGGACACAGCCATCATTTTGAAGCCTCGAGTTTGGTCTAACTGCACTGTGACTTTTTTTGTTAAATGTGTAGTGACGGAATGAGAGTAAGCGTTCCAGACGTGAAGTACAAGTTTCGGCTGCTGAAGGAAACTTTGGCCACTGGCAACTGGGCAGATAGTGCTCAGCTGCGTGGATCATAGAATAACGATGCGTTTATGGTGTGATACAGTGACAACCGAAAGGAAGCTATATTGCTGATGTTGCGTTGTATTGATGGTGACTTGGCCATAAGTATCCTTAGTTTGTGTTGTGAAGATGTTTAGTTTTCATCTCTTCTGAGTATTAACTAAGTAAATATATTGTTATTAACTAGATAGTCCTTCTCATCAATCTATTTCTTTTAATGAAGTTTTGCATAAATTATTTTAAGTTATAATTCTTTTGTTTTTCTTAATGTTTATATGGCAGTGAAACTTCGTTTCTCATGGCTTCTGTATTGATGTGCATGATACTCTATGTGTTGCAGTTACAAGTGACACAAAACAGAGCGTAGGTGTCTCTTAAGTTTCTCAGCATATTTGCATCCGTTTTCTGTTCACGGCTATTTGGACGGAATACGGGGGCCACATGGCGCGGAATTTTAATCAGTCTTGTGTCAAGTAGACTATGGTAAAATAAATTGACTAATCGAATGAACCACTCGTGGTATGTCCACACGTGCTGGACAGAAGTGAAGCTTAGACTGTTGACAATAATGTGGACGATGATATATAACCATACAATCTGAATGGGTTATATTGCTACGCATTATGGCAGGACGTCGCGTGTAGTGCCGGAAAATTGAGCTCATTACGACTAGGTTAAAATTAAGGGTAAGAATAAGGATTTTAATTTTGATGTCCTACATATTTACATAATTTGACGTTGTTATCATCGGTAATCAAAGGATGTACGAACACCGATCAAAGCCAGAGGCCAATTTTGATAACTGATCAAAGATATCTTTTTTATTAGCAGAATGGCTAAGAGTAGGTGCCTACACGCTTCAGACTTCGCAAACCGATTTCCCTAAGCGTAACTAATCTTAAGTCAAGCAGGAGTTTTTCATCGGACCATGCACTTATCCGTCGTAGATTTGCACTAAAATTTTCCGGGAAAATAATTAAGAATAAACCCAAAATTGATGTAGGCAAACTCGAACAGCTGTCCTTTTAAAAAAATATGAAAATATTCTAAAGGATTGCGAAAATCTGAATATGCTTTGGTTCAAGATAATTTCCACAGGTCAGAGAAAATTAAATGTTATTGAAACTATAAATGATAGTAACAACGATTTAATAACCGATAAAATAAGTCGTCTTGACAGGTGGGCTGAACACTTTAAAGATCAATTTTCCTGGCCATCCGCGTCAGTTTCGATTCCCGAAAGCATGTCTGCATCAACAGTGTGGACTGTTAATCCCGAAGAACCATCTGAATTAGAAGTACGCAATGCAATCCTATCTCTTAAACGCCGCAAAGCCGCAGGCCCCGATTATTTGCTTCCAGGATTGTTTAATGTTGGTGTGCGATATAATTTCAGGAGCGTTGACCAAACTTTTTCATACTATATGGAATAAGGAAACCGTACCACTAAAGTGGAATGAGTCTACCATCATTCGCATCTTCGAGAAAGGCAATCGTAATTCGTGCGATAACCATCGTGGTATAAGTTTGACTTCGGTCGTATCTAGGTTATTCCCTTCGACTATCCTACGTCGTCTTAGCGCTTCCCGTGAATCACATACAAGATAACAGGCCGGATTCCGCGCAGGGCGAGGTTGTATAGATAATATTTTTACGTTAAAACAAGTTCTCTAACAGAGATATATATATCACCGTCCCACAATAGCCGTCTTTCTAGACTTCAAGAGTGCATTTGATTCGGTGGATCGCAGTTTTATTCCATATCTTGTCGAAAGCAGTGTGCCCACAAAATTTGTTAATATTATACGAGCTCTCTACACAAATAATTCTGGTCGCGTTAAGGTATACAACGAATTAACGCACAACTTTACAACCAGCAGTGGTGTTCGTCAAGGTTGTCAACTTTCCCCATTTTTGTTTAATTTTGTAATCGATTCTATTATGAACAATACTCTCCCACACATTCAGGATGCTGGAGTTGAAGTTCTCCCAGGCCATAAACTAGTCAATCTTGACTATGCGGACGATATCGTACTATTATTTGAAAATCAGGATGCTGCCCAGGCCACCTTGAATAGATTAACAGACGTCGTTCCGTCTTTCGGTATGAAATTCGCACCCTCTAAATGTAAGATACTGTTACAGGATCACCCACCACTCACTCCAACGTTGCGACTGCAGAATGAAGATCTAGACATAGTCGACAGGTTTACATATCTTGGGAGCTCTATCAATAACGTAGGCAATATGTCCGACGAGGTGAGAATACGGATCGCGAAAGCTAGAGTAGCTTTCTCGAACCTTCGTCATTTATGGAGAAACGCGAATATTTCACTTTGCCTTAAAGGTCGTGTTTACAATGCATCTGTACGCGCAGTCTTACTATACGCTAGTGAAACTTGGCCTCTTAGAGTTGATGATCTGAGACGCTTACAGGCATTCGATCATCGTTGTTTGAGAAGTATAGCACATGTTGGTTACCAACAACGAATAACTAACGTTGACATTCGTAGACGTATTTTTGGATCTGACAATAAGTGCTCGTCGTTAGAAAAACAAATAAGGCTCCATCAACTTCGTTGGCTCGGTCACGTTTTGCGTATGCCCTCATTTCGATTGCCCAGTAGAGCTCTATTCTCTCATCCAGCACCAAATTGGCGTAAGAAACAAGGTGGGCAGATTTTGACATGGCAGAAGCAATTGAAGTCACTTACATCCAAATTGGGTAGTATAGGACCCACTCGTCTGCCGGGATGGGGTCCTCGTGCGCATCACAGTTCTTGGTTAGAAACCCTTAGCGATATGGCATCGAATCGAGCTCAGTGGCGATCTTGTTGCAGATGTCTAGTAGAATCATCTTTGTAACTTTCTTTTCTTAGTAGGGCAAAGTTAGCTGCGAGGTTTGGTTTGTTTATGACGTGATACAGTGAAATCCGCAAGGAAGCTGTATTGCTGATGTCGCCTTGCCCGAATGCTAACTTGGCCATAATGGTGTTGTGGAGAGGTTTAGTTTGCCTCATTTCTGTGAGTTATCCTGATAAATTTACTCATAGTAGCAAGGTATTCCTTCTCTCTCTGCCTCTCTCTCTCGTAAATCTCACTAATAATTTGTCTAAATTCACTTATATATTTTTTTCCACTCTATATGGTTATATGGCAGTGAAACATTAGTCACTTTTGACTTTTGTGTGGCTGAACATGATGGTGATGATGAATGTGATCTGTTTAATAACCTGAGAGATTTCGCGAAACAAGGTTCAGATAAGGAATACCTTTATTAGGATTTTGTGACAATAACCTAAACAGAGTATGCCTTGTTAATACTGCTGTGCAAATTAGTTTTTCCATATTGGATTCTTTCTGAAGCTGCGTTGCGATTGAACCATGCTGTTTAAATGCAATACTACTAATTAGCGTGTTCTGTTTTTCAACAAATGCCGACTAAAATCCACACGAGAAAATGTATAAATTCACAATTCAAAGGAGTTTCAAAATTATGTCTTTTAAAGACCTTGTATTTAAAGGTTTTGTCGTTACAGATTTTTTTGAACAGCTTCCCAAAGTTATCAAAAACAGGGCTAATATATCTGGAAATCTCGTTATAAATTGATCTGACTGGCGGAAACATGCCATTCGGCACCATCTTAGAATTATCGCCAAAATCGAGCATCTCGGTTATTTTTAGGAAACTATATTTAGATTATACCAATTAAAATTTTCCTGAGCGCAATTAATGCTGATTTCGAGCTCATCTATCTTCGACGAGTATTTATTCGCTAGAGCATTTTATGGTAACTGACAGGCTTCCGAAAACGATGATCCATTAACAAATGCGCTCCGAGTTTACAGGCAACCCTCTAAAAGGAACCGAATTCAAACCAATATAATGTGTTCCTTGAACAAACATTACTTCGCTAATTGTCTAGTTCGCTTGAGTTTGATATCGGTTTTTGTAAACATTTAGTCATTAAGGAGAATGGTCTTACACGGACGGAATTTCAGTTGAATTATCTTCTGGTTCTATGCCACTCCAATTTGTTGGCGTACTCCTTTTTTATTTCGAAAATTTCGTTGAGATGTAATCGTGCGGGGCTATTTTGTAAATTTAAGACCAAAATTAAATCATAATTCATTTATCCGATCCTTAATAAATCCATGTATCTGAAAAACTTTAAATCTATGTACTAGCAGTAGTATAGCACTAATAAATAAAGTTTTCATATAAAATATTTACTTTAAATTATTATAGTCAAGGCTGCGGTCTTGATATAAGCACCTGACCCATTAATTACTTACATATGTCAGTATAAACTAAGAATTGTAAAGTGTAGAAAAGGCAATTCATCCAGTAGATCGGTTTCGTCATTATTGGGAACTCATCATGTACTGGCCAGAATTTGCCGCGGGCAGGAATGGCAGTAATTAATGGGTCAGTTGCTTATATCAAGACCGCAACCTTGATTATAATAATTGTTATAAAATTATGTATAGGTAAGCGACAAGAATCAAAGACCGAGAAATAATGCCATTCTGAAGCTTAACGCACATCAGTCAATTTATACCTATTACTGGCCAAGGTTATAGCAGTTACTGATATTTTATTATTATAATATATATATATATATATATATATAACTGGTAGGCATTCAGTTAAATATAATGAATATAAATTTAGGAAATAATGCTATGAAAAAATAAGAAAAGCTCCAATATAGCCGCATAGCGTAACAGAATGGCGAAATTGATTACGAAATCTTTCAAAATGAAATAAAGAAATCATATTATGAATAAATCAGGGGTGGTCAAATCTCTAGGCTTGATTTAAAACGCATCAGTTATTAATGATAGGAGACGACGATTGCTCGAATCGTAACCTGAAACTATCGCCAGAAAAAAATTAAGTATACTCGACTAAAATTAACTTAATAATGCGCATATAATCTAACCATTGGTTAATCACCTTCTTAAATCAAGACTGTTATCTTGATATAAACATCTGCCCGCTTTTGTACAACCATTTGTCAATATAAAATAAGCATAGTTTAATTTAGAAAAGGTAATTTATTCAGTATAATAAAATAAACATTGGTTGCGCGAGAAGTGATAACAATTACTATAATCAAGGTTGCGATCTTGATATAAACACCTGTTTCGTTATTTACATACATTTTTCAGTGTATACTAGACATTAGATAATAAAGAAAAGCTTCGGCAGGGTGGCTCAGTGGTTGAAACAACAGATATCGAAGCAGATGTGCTCAAGTTCGAGCCCTGCCCGACGCATATTTAGCACAGTACGTGATGAATTCCAAATAATGACGAAATCGGTCTGCTGGATGAAAAACTATAATCAAGGTTTCGATCTTGATATAAACACCTGGTCTATTAAATACATATATATGTCATTATAAACTATACTGTAGAAAATGCAATTTACCCAGTAGACTGGCTTCGTCCTCATTGTGAACTCATCACGAATTGGCCAGAATTTACCGCGGACAGGGCTCGAAGCTGGGCACGACTGCTACGGAATCTGGTACTTTAACCACTAAGCCACCCAGCTGCACACTACATAAAATTTTCAGTTATACACACAGTGGTTAGAGCACCACATTCCGAAGCATACGTGCCCAAGTTGGAGCCATGTCTCCGGCAAATTCTGAGTAGTACGTGATAAATTCCCAGTAAGAACGAAACCATCCTACTGGATTAAATGCCTTTTCTAAACAATATAATTATTATTATAATCAAGGTTGCGGTCTTGATATAAACACCTGACCCATTAATTACTTACAAATGTCAGTATAAACTAAGAATTGTATAGTGTAGAAAAGGCAATTCATCCAGTAGACCGGTTTTGTCCTTATTGGGAAATCATCACGTACTGGCCAGAATTTTCCACGAACAGAGCTCAAACCTGGACACATTTGCTTCGGAATCTTTTGTTCTAACCACAGAGCCATCCTGCCAAATATAACGCACAATTTTCAGTCATACACTAACTAATGTAACTCGGTTAGATTCTTCTTTTAAGTGGATCTCATATGGCATCCATTTAGACCTAAAATTCCAACTGACATTACACAATCTTTCATTAATGATCAGAAACCATACCAGATGGAAAAGTGGTATTGAAATGAACATTTCTATAATTAAACGAACATTGGTTGCACGGGATGTGAGAACATTTACTATAATAAATTTTGCTAACTTTATATAAAAACCTAACTATTAAGTAAATATATTTTGGCAGTATAAACTAAGAATTGTACAGTGTAGAAAAGGCAATTCATATCAAGACCGCAACCTTGATTATAATAATTGTTATCACCGCCCGCGCAACCAATGTTCGTTTAATCTATTTTAAATTATCTCATGTTTGTATTACCCTTCATCATTGAATTATGCACTACTCTATTCGTAAAGAAAGCGTGAGTTATATCCTTATTTTACTATTTGTCGGGATTGCAAGTATTTATTTATTCATGAGACAACTACATAGCTTTGACCAATTTCACTTTAAATCGCTCTTCAGATTTTGATATGTTCCGATTTAATACAGTTAACTGGTTACCTTAAATTTATTAGTCAGTTCTTTTCAATTTAACTTACCAATAAATTTTGGTTTGCGCTGTATGCTGGAGATTACTCTATCATCATCATGTCCAGCCATACAAAAGTCAAAAGTGACTAATGTTTCACTGCCATATAACCATAAGGAGTGAAAAAAAGTATAAGTGAATTTAGACAAATTATTAGTGAGATTTACGAGGAGAGAGAGAGAGGCAGAGAGAGAAGGAATACCTTGCTACTATGAGTAAATTTATCAGGATAACTCACAGAAATAAGGCAAACTAAACCTCTCCACAACACCATTATGGCCAAGTTAGCATTCGGGCAAGGCGACATCAGCAATA